>JANHZU010006796.1:0-12591 GCA_032468055.1 Acrochordus granulatus | reverse complement strand
AATAATAATGTCTCCTAGAACTACAATACCATTTCTGACCATACTTTACACAGTTACAAAACACCCAACTCCAATGGTTGTGGTTACGATGCTTTAAATACGGAATCTCGCTAAAATATTCCAGTGGTCTAGGGACTTCAGTCTCCACTTCACAACAAAAAGGTAAGTACTTAGGAGTTCCTGTTAATTTATATATCTATACCAGCTCCGCTGGTTTGATGAGGTATCCGTTCTGTACGCCGAGGAGTAAAGTTCACCACCTGTAAATTATCTCCAGGTGATACCTGGAACCACTGATATAAACTAGGTTTTACCGTTTTTCCAAAAGGATTTATTCATTCATGCAGTTTCTTTTGTTCATATTCCACCCTTCTACTGCATTTCCTTAGAATAATTCAGTGGACTGAGAAAGAATGACCAACCCAATGTCACCCAAGGAGCTTTGTGGCTGAGGGTGGACTTAAACCTGAATGATATTGTCATTTCAGGACCTTAAGCAGAGACCTTAAATGGCATCAGAATACAGATACATTGTCCTGGGACCATAGACATGCCAAGCAAGGGTCCTATCCAGAGATTTCTGATCCCTTGTCATAGTAGCAGATACTGTTAATTTAAATGTATGGGGATATCACTGATGCTATTGTGCCTGTTGAGATGTGCTGAAATGTGATACAAAATGACTGCAGTTCTGAGCATTTACTATAAGTCATTTTATAGAAACAATAAGTAATGTCACCCCCTAAAACCTGAAATTCTGTATTGAAATAATTTTACTCTGCAGTTCCAGATCCATAGAATTGAACATTAATTCTGCACTCCTGGGATTTGTTTGTTGTTTGTTTTTTAATGTTTTTGAATTACATTTTCCTGCTACATTTTGTAATCCATTTGGATTGTCTATAATGAATTTTGGGAAGATAATTGTAGGGCAGAGCAGAAAGCTATTATATATTGAAAATGCCTTTCCCCTCTTTAAAAAATAGTTTGATATTTCATAAAGTTTTGCTTCAGAAACCATAAGATTTTTTTTAAATCAAGCATTTTGATGCATTTTGATATATTGTAATATTATTCTGACTATTAATTTCTATTGATTTTGTAATAAGGTTAAAAGTATGGATATACTAATATAACTGTATGGTATGTTTTATCCTATAGTCATGGCAGAGGCTAAGAGACAGGAAGGATTTGAACTGTATACTACCTTTAAGAGCAACTATACAGAAAAGATGATTGGCTTCTATCTCATTCAGTGGACTGTTCTGAAATACAGCATACAAATACATGAAATGCCTGGGATGCGATTTTTTTCCCTTCCCTGCTGCACTTTTTTAAAAAGATATTTTTCTTTCAGGTTTTTGATAGGAAAAAATTTTGTAAGAATTCAAAGGAGACTGCAACCTTTATGACATTATAAACCAATTTGAACACTGGCTTCTGGAGTATATTAAATCAGTGACCAATAAAGAGACTACTACTGTAATAAGAGTTTTGCAAAATCTGTCGTAGTTTTATTTCCTGTTATTTTGTAGTAGTTTATTCGCACACACTAAATATTGAAGTGGAAAGATGAATATATGACGGCTAGCAATGAGAATAAAAAATAACGTAACAGCATACATTTACATAAGAGCAAGCAGTAAAAGCCAGTACACTTTGCTTTACAACTGCTAATTACAATATGCACTTTAGCTTATTCCAGTTTAATACTGTAGTAAGAAATCCCAACTTTTAAGCATATTAACTTGATCCTGATTATTTCTACTGATCCAGACTGATTTTCATTTAAATCATGTCTTGTATTTGGTTTGTGCAACTTTAAATTTCTTATGAGAACCCACTTGATTAGATGTTATTCTATACAATAACAAATATCTTCACAAAGTAAAGTAGATGTTAAGAAAAAAATGGCCAAGTTGGAATATTTTGTGTTTGATTTGATATTTCACACACATGCAGAATTTTATCACAGGAAACATTCAGTAATAAGAAGCCCTAGTTGTTGCCTGATGTAGTACATCCCAAATATGCAAGTATTGCCTTTTTTATAATTTTTGTCTGTGGGACCTTAACTGGAATTTTATAACTAAAAGCAGTTGAGTAATATTTAGGCTGTAGTGTCAGATGACCATATTCTAGTGGCCACGTACAGTACTGCGTTCCTAAGGCAGTCAAAACAAAAGGCCTAGTTTTTTTTTCATTTTACAAAATTAAATAGCAAGACTTTGATATTCCTTTCAGATCAGTGATAGCTTTAAACATTATGAAGCAAATGGAAAGCAGGCACAATCAAGAGTGATGGTCCTCTTAATTGCACTTCCAGTATAATATATGAAAAAATGAAAACCTGAAAAGTTTGTACTGCTGCCTGTATATCTCATCTATTATAAAATCCTTGCATCACAGTAAGTGCAAGAAGTGTACTCCTTGCACTTCCTCACATCTTTTGCTCTGAGATGTGAATCTCTCCTGAGTCAGGCTCTTGAAATTTTCTTTCTGTATCAATAATGTAGTAATGGTGATTGCTAATCGTAACTGCTACAGTAATTTTTTTTAAAAAACACTGTTACTGTGTAAATATTAGATTTGCTATATAATGTGGGATTTAAAACAGATCTTAAATTTTAATTTTTTTTCCAAGAGGCTTGGGACTTCTTTTAGATCTGCTGTAAAAACAGTTTATGCCTCTTATATTTATTGAAGACCAAGTAATATGTTAACAAATACTATTTTTCACTGGTGTTAAACTTGCATTTTTTCTTTAAGTTTAAGCATTTTATTATGTTCAGTGGAATAAAGTTGCTTTGTTGAAAATAAAATAGGTTTCGTTATTTGTTCCTTGTTTTCTTCCAGTCAGCTGTTTAACTTCTTTTTGCTCTTCTTTTTCTGGCTTAAGGTAATCATATTTAGCCTTGCATGATAGACTTTGTCATTTTTGATTTTATGATATTAAAACATTGCATACTAGTTCTGTGCAATGCTTGGAATTTAGAGTATACAATGGCACAAACATATTGCCTCTGTGCAGCTCTTTAAAGTAGCTGTGCCTTTTCCCCAGGATTAGATGATGGTTTTAGGGAGTTGCTTACATACTGTACATTAAATTCACATGCCTCTGTATCCAAAGGGCTATATAAACTGTAATGCACAACCTAAGTGCAACATTGTGGTAACGAAGCTCCACTTTCTGTCGTGAATGGAAGATAAACTGCAGCCTCACTCCTTTCACATATCTTTAGAGTAAAACAGCTTTGGACAGATCAGTTTAGAGCTCTGCCAAGAGTTATTTCCCTGATAGCCTTAATCTTTGAAGGAAGATCAGAAAGAACAGTATTATCACAAAGAACCATGTTTTTCCCCTTCCCAATTATGGCCCCACTTTTGAATTTGGTTATTTGCTTTGCCCCACTATTAGTTCTGGATGCATCTGTCACACAGGGTGTGCTAGCTTCTCTCTGAGAGCATCTTGCTAGAAAAAAGGGAATCGTGTGTGGTAGACAATTCCAGCCTTAACAGAGGCAATATTATGGTCAAATGGTCCAAGTAAATTGCATGGTTGATGCTTGCACATCCAATTCATATTTGCTGTAACAGGTACATTTGAATCTAAACATTAATTGTAAGTTTCCTAGATAAGCAATCATTGATAAACCAAAATGAGTGGAAACGGACTTTCCTAATAGTCCAGTACTTCTGTGGATATTTGTATCTGTAATGCTCTCTGCAAGATTTATTATTTTCTTCAAGTAAGGAACTTGCAGAAACATTCATTTGCAGATATATGAATTTATTTACAGACCAATAAAAAAGGTTGCTGAATTTATACAACATTGCACTACTATATTCAATTTCTTTGGGGGGGAAGCCCACTCCTAATAGTAAGCAGCAAAGAGCACTTATTATATAGTCATTGGTTTGGACTCAGTTCAGAAATAGAACTTGATCAGAAATTGATCACGTGGTGGGCTCCACCATCCTATTTCAAAAACTAAGAGCACACAAATATGTTCTTAAAAACAAATAGTTCTTTGAACTGATCTTAGGAATAGAATTGCAGCCTCAATGTCCATCTCATTTGATGTTTATTCCTTAATTTTTAAATTATTTTTCAGTAAAACAGAATACAACATATATTAATAAAAAACAAAACAAGAAAATAATATAAATAACAAAATTAAAATATTTGCCCCACTATTAGTTCAAAAAAAACTCTACAAAAAAGATAACCCTCACCATCACTCCTCACCCAACTCCAATTGAATATCCATAGATCAATATGAAAAGAAAAGTTTCCTTCTTTCAATCTGATCAAATTAATACAGTAAAAACTATATATTAGAATTAACATTCCTTATATAACTCAGACATGTCTCATATAGCAAATTTAAGTCTTCTGAACTATAATAAATCTTCAGGAAACTACCAAGAACAATTAAAGTATACTTAATGCCCAAAATAAGTAAATAATGTTAGGAGACTAGTGAATTTTAAAACAATTGCTATTATAACAAACATTTTCTTTCTGTCTCTGCATGTCTGTATTTTAATTATCTTAATTTTTAGTCTATCCAATATTTTATCTAAACATATAAAATTGTCCCAAAATCATCAAATTCATCCATAAAGATTCCTTTGTTCTAATTCAGCAGCAGAAAGTTCCAGAACAACTTCTAGTCAGTTGGAAACTTCTTTATTGTCTTTCAGGAGGATTATCAAAATAAACATTTTTTCAGTCTTTCTCATCTCTCACCTCTAGAAACCCTCATAAGGGATAAAGCACAAGAGAATCTTCAGTGGCAATATCTAAAACAGAATCCAGTCCATGGGACATTAAGAACTCACATATGAAAACAATCCTTAAACACTGAATTAATAAATTCAAATAAACATACCACCTAAATCCCAGATCATCCCTTGAGAACATTTTTGCAATATTTCTTCTGCAATCAATCTTCTTGCAAATTGCACTGCAGTAACCTTCCATTAAAATCAAATTCAGTCTGTCAATTATGTTTAAATTACTATTTGTTCCATCTTTATTTCCACCTATTTTCTCTGGGAACCTCCCCCATCTGAAAAAGATCTTTTTTTCCCAGAAACCCAGCAATACTTGACTAAATCCAAACTTTTACTCTGGCAACTTTATTTCTTCAGCTCTTAAATCAAAAGTTCCCATTTTTCCCTTTATTTGTATGGGTTTAAGCTCAAACTGACTCATTTTGTAGTTTTCAACTTCTGACTTTTGTTTCATCTTTTCAATGTTCCCTTCTATTTTCCCCTCTAAAAATAGCTCTATTTTTGTATATTTTTCTCAAATGTCTCCTGCAAAATTCTTCCCCATCTAATCTCTATATTTTCATTAAGTTTCTGGATTTCATCTAAAATCTGCCTCAACAGCTCATCATTTGTAGTCATCTCTTCTCTTTAAGAGCAAAAACAAAAAAAGGGAGACATACAACAATGTCAGTCTTTCAGTCCAGATGGTGAAGAGTCAATTCAGCAATGCATTTCTGTCATGAGCCACTGTTTCCAGACCACAACCAATCCTCAGTAAGAAAAGCAGTATATGGTAAACAAAAGAAACCAATGGTATTCAAAACAAAAAAGGAAAAATGGACTCCTTACTTCTGTAAAAATGGACCACTGCTCAAAATGCCAAAATATTAATGTCTTTACTTCAAAAACTGTTTCTTCCAGGAATTTAACACAGCAGACAGTCCTGAATTCCAAACAAATACATTCCCACACACGTAAGGAGTTAATTGCCACTCCCACCTCCTTGCATCAAAAAATCTTCCAGAAGCAGATAAGGCTTTCAACAAAGCTCAAAATACTGTGATTCAATAAAGGAAACAACATATAGTTCAAACAGAACTAGGCTCTTAGCTTTCCAAAAATAGACCAAAGAAGAAAAGAAAAAGTAATAAAAAGAAAAGCTAAGACCAGACTGGCATTGCTAGATAAAAAGGCAACAGTTGGATTACAATCTCCTTCCTGGCTCCCCAAATTGCAGACACCCAGTTTAGAAGAATTCCTGTCTCTTCTGTCCTCAACAGCTGCAAATCATCCAGGAGCATGTGGGCTGATTCCAAGAGCCCTTTTTTATATCCAAAGGGCTTCCACAGCCAGGAAAGCACCAGCCTGGTGCAGTCTATTGCCTTCCAGCTCAAGCTCAAGCCTGAGTTGCTCATGGCACCATGTCTGGTAGGTGTCCAACCCATTTGATGACCTATTTTGGAATGGACTGCTTTCACACCAAGGTTGCACATTTTTTTAAAGCTGCAAATTACAAGTGATACAAGCAATGTATCAAAAATCATATTTACAAACAAAAAGAGAGAGACTCCAGACAAATAATTCAAATTATATAAAATATATAAATATTGTGAATACGTTATTTCCTCATATGAGTAATTCTTCCCTCTTCAAGGATATTAAAAGTTATATTCTATTGGCCCCTTTTTGAAGAACTCCAGGAACCGCACACAAAATTCTGGAGGCCTTGGGCCTTCCTGTCCAACCCTCTTTCATTATGCAGGGTCATGCTCATGGCCTGGTAGAAAGCTGGAAATTGTTAGTCATTTCTCATCTTATATACAGTTCCTCAATGGAACAGTAAATCAGATGATAAGAAACACAATGACCTTAAAGTTGTATAACCTGGTTAGTTACCTGATTAATAGAGCAAGACTTGGATTAGTGCTCTTTGTTGAAGTTCAGTATTCACTTTACTATTCTATTTCTGCATCTTTTCATTTTCTAACAAGAACGGGAGATGGGAGCATTAGAGTGCATTCAGCAATAATAGCCTAGCCATCAAAACTGTGGGGGCTCCAGCTAGACATAAACTAGAAGGAAGAACCAACTTGGAACTTCCAAATTCCACAGGGGTTGGACTTCAAAGAAGCAGAGATAAACCTAGGAAGAAAGAACAAATAAAATTTATTCCAAATGGATATGATCTGAGGAAAGGATACCACTGGCCTCCTAACTGAAGAGAGTACAACAACAAGGCTGCTCCCTCAAAAATATAGAACCTCACCGTCATTAGCAGCAGCATGAATTCTTCTTGCATCTTGCTTAGCTACAACCAAACAGAACATAGGAAAGGCTGAAAAAGAGTAAGCAAGCACATATACACAGTGACTAGCTCAATTGGGCTGTTGATTCATTGCTGAACTAGGGAAAATTAATGAGAAAGCTTGGAAACATGTGTGAAGTTTTAGGAAAGGCAGGATATCAATGGCAAAAGCCTTAATCCAACAAGTGAAATTGCATATTAATTAGAAGTCAGCTGAACCAGTTTCTCCTGATTTTGATATATATGAGAAATTCTATTTGCTGCTAAAGGCTACTGGTAGAAAAAGTAAAGTGAAATCAAGATCAGCGACTTTCAAATCTCCCTCCATTTTAGACTGTTTTGGCCCCAGAAACAAGGTAGTGTTAGGACCCAGCAACTAGTCTAAGGTGGCAGTAGCAGTTTGTTTCAAATCTCTGTTCTATTTAAAGACTTCTCCTGAGTCAGGAGAGCTACTAAGCCGTGGTGAGTGACAGTGTGTTTCTGGCAAGCTGGAAAATATCAAGTAGAAGGGCAAAAACACGGCAGAGGACCTACCTGGGAGATATGGACGCGGACTGCATCTCAGAATGTGATGAATCACTTGATATCTCTTTGGAAGATGAAGAGGAGGAAGAGTATGGGTCACAGGGAGAAGAATTTAACAACAGGTATTACTGTTCTTCAAAGAAAATAAAAATCATCACTGCCAGATGTCTAGCAAGTAGTTTTGAGAAACCAGGCAAGGAGAAAGAGTTTTACAAATGCAGTGAAGTCTCAGTGGAAATTAGTGTGAAGAATAAGGAGGATTTTCATGGTAAATGTGAATGCAGCCAGTTGTCTTTCTGTCTGCGCTAAAGGCATTTTTTTCTATTTCAAGAGCTGATGTTGTGCCCCTTGGATTTGGCATCCTTTCCTGCTCCTGCCTAGTTGGGTTGCCATTGCATTTCAATCTTATTTACTCTAAGGCGCACAGGTATACAAGAGAGAAATGTACTGTAAAATGACTGAGACTAAAAGAGAGACTTTAATTTGTTCAGTTAAAATTATGAAGAAACTCTGATGATGAAAAATAAGAGAGAAGTCTGAAATCATGGGATCAGTAACTTTTAGGAAATGTCTCCATTTGTGTTGGGAGTCTGTAAACCAGTTACTTTCCATGGTTTGCTTAGTCCAGTAGTAACTGTTCCTGATTTCTCACCTGGGCCTCACCACAGCTTAATGGAGGAGCTTGAAATATACAGCAATTTTAGCATTTAAAGACAGGGTTTAGGAAAGAGAAAAGAATACTGAATACTGAATGAAACATAGATCCAGATTCTAACCCATGTCTAAAAGAGAGTTGAGCACCATGCTGATGTGCATGTTCTGTTTTTATATCTCTGCAAGACACAAAATATGTAAAATCAGTATCGCCAGAACGGTAAAGTGAAGTAGAATTATAGAGTTGGAAATCTTTGAAAGTCATGTTTCCAAATTCCTGCTCAAATTAGGAATTTGAATGTACAAATGGAATGTATAACTAAAGTCATCCTGGCACATTGCCAACCTCAGTTTAATTTTTTTCTGTTGTAGCTCTGCCTTCTTTCATTATTATTGTCAGGTAGATGAAGTTAGCTTCTATCGATGTAATTGCTCTTTTTTTATTAAAACAGTTCATTAAGACAGATTTCCAAGCATACCTGCAGATCTCTATTCAAGAAATAAAATCTTTTTGATCATGAATAATTGTGGGCATTTAGCTGTGTATTCTTAATATATATTTTCTTTATATATATATATAGAGAGAGAGATGAGGGGGAGAGAGAGAGAGAGAGAGTTTTGCAAACTAATCTGGAGCAGGTATACTGATCTTGTGGAACTTTAAATTTTTGAAATAAATTTACCAAATAAAGAGGTATTGAATCCTGGCAGCTTTATGGATTTAACTCCTTAATATCTTAATATACTTAAAATAACCTATATACTTAATATGTCCTATAAGATACAAAAGCAAATTTAGTATCAACTTGTATTTATAAATCAAAGTGATAAATATGATGGAGAAATTTGAACTCAGATTTAACCACACAAAGAACTAACTTATCAGCTCAATTTCTACATGATTTCTCTATGTTCTTAATTAGTCAGATTTATTTTTGGATAATCTTTATTAGATTTTTTGAGAGATTAATACATCACAAATGGAATGAATTTGAATTTACCATCACTGAAATTGTGATTTCCTAGATAAAAAAGTATAACTATTTTTAATTGTAACTAATACATTCATGATATTTAATTGGTATTAGTCTACTAAGGATATGGGACTCTGCATTATGGGTACATAATTTAATTAGCAAAATGGATTCTATGTGTATGTGTGTGAAGCTTCTGCAAAGCAGTGCTTATTGGAAATGACTTGTGTGAGTTGCTAAAAATGTTGGATATTTCTGGGAACTCACCCAAGTTTGCTGTGTGCTACTTCCTTATAGTAATAAATGATTTTTACAAACTCTATCTAGACATTTATCTGCAGACTAAGATAAAACTGAATTATAGCTCAAGAGCAGAAAACTCATCATATTTTGCTATTAATCCGGGACTGCTAAAGAATTCTTAAAATTCAATTCAGCCAGCCCCTGTGTTGAAACCAGGACTGAATTTTGTGGGAAACAGAACGCAGGCTTTCAAAATCAGCACTTCCCCTGCATCTCCCAAGTAAACATTAATACCTACTTGTTTTGTGATCATTCCTTAATGCCCTTTCAATCATTGGCTGTTCCTGGGGGGGAATAGAGGAACCTGACTGCAGTATGACACAACTCAGTTTTTGTGCAGATGTGGGAGGGGACAAGCAGTAATTCAACATAGCTATACAATGTATCTTTGATATCTCTTTGGACAGTCATCACACTTCTTGCATGGATTCTTTCAGTTTCCAGCTGATCAGCTGCACAGCAAAAGCAGATCTCCAGCATCATCTTCCTTTCCAACAATGCCAGTGGACTGCAGATGGATTCCATAGGCATTTTTACAGAATAAAAATGGTGGCAATTGTATTAATTGCCCAGGTAATTAAAAAAAGGCAGCAGCCAGAAGCATTTGTGGGGAGTAACCTCATCAGTGGTCTTTTATGCAGGTATTTATGATAGATCATGGCCACCCACACAGACGTTAGTGGAAATTCCTGATGTGTCCATCAGCTGATAAGTTCAGAATATTGCAATCAGTAAAAGAATTGTCTGTGTCAGAGGGAGAATATTTGTCATTCTCTTTCTGCAGATATTATGCAATAGATGACATTTGTTACACTGGCCCATCCTTTGGTTTCTGTGTAAAAGAAGTTTCAGTTGCATGGAACCTCTATAGCCGAGGATGTCCAGGGTCAGAATTTACAGACTTGATCCTGCTGATGTTTTCTCTGCATAGGAAAGCTTCAGCTTGAGAAAGAAGGTTGCCTCTTAGTACATGAAAGTGGAAATTGATAGGGCATTTGGCAAGCTGATACGCTGGTCTCTTCACATTCTCTGGCACTGTGGGTTTCACTATCCTAACACATTGCAATTCCAATTCTGCTTTATTTTTTTGAAGAAAATTGTTTCTCTCCAGAGTGTCTGCTAGATTCAAGGCTAGCCAACTTTATATAAATGCTCACTGGAAAGTTTGGTTCATCAAACTTGGACTCAAGAAAGACTTTGTACTTCCTAGGATGTCTTGAAGCAATGCTATATCTAGGATATGGCAACATCTAGCATAGTCCTGCTATCTGTTGCTACCCCAGGAATGCACATAGGAAAATGATCATCATACTGATATAAGAGAAGACTTATTGGAGAATTCCCTGCAAATCAGGATTTAACTCCCATCTAAACATATCTCTGATAGATATCAAGATAGATAGGTATCAGTTTGAATTCATCTCCCTTTTGTTTTAAACCAAAGGGGCAAAGAGGAAGGTTTCCAAACAATTTGGCAAATTTGTTTTGTCTTATGGTGACTTCCAGCTGGAGTCACAGGTCAAATGGCCATCAAGCAGAGCCTCCCACTGATCAAACTAAGTAGTTCCATAGTTTCAGGGAATGAACACTGCGCTGAAGCACCAGCATTTGGCTACATCATATAGCATAAGGTGATTAGAGCTGGAACTGAGAACGCCTGGCTGGTCCCTTCTCTCAGTTCATGCTTTCCTGGTATGGTGGCTGGATGGTGTGATTACATAAAGGGACTACAGCATGACAACAAAAATAGCTTGGAAAGCAAGTCGCCTCCATGACCACTACAGAGTTGTAATATAATCTCTTTTTCTCTTTTCATAGGAGGGTGAGGGACTTGTGTACAGCCTGATATGGAGGGGCAGGAAGAGGCTTACACTAATGGCTAGCATGCAGGCAGTGATTGGCTGAGAGTTCTCACTGCTTTGCTGTTGGTCAGGAAACACACAAATTTATTGGCTGTCGATTCTCAGTTAATGTTGTGAAGTCATAAACAAGTAAATATGTGTGTTTTAATTGGATCATGTTTCTTCAGAAATAGTTGAAACAACTGGTCAATTTTCAGTATGGAATTGCAGAATGATGGAAATATTAGAATCTCCCTAAAATATAAAACTCCAGACATTTCCCCCATTTCCACTTTATACATGGTTTATATTTTAATTTTTAATTCAGAGCACATGGTTTGTAAATATCACTATAACACTGAAATATTAATTTGATATTTCTATCTTTTCCTTTTCACTATTATGTTTGTTTATACACACACACACACACATACACATCCCCCCTCACAGAGGTTCTTTACTTTTTTAACTCTGATACATACTCACTCAGTCCCCAAATAAATTAATGTGGTATGATAAATAGATTTAAGATGGCAATCTGATGGCACCAGCTTCTTGAATTGTGAAGTCTCTACATTTTGGTAAAAGAAATATAATGAATGGATTCACCAGTAAGATAGTAGATTCTGTAGATTATATTAAGAGAAAAAGCCATAATATTGTGGGTTAAGATAGTAACAGAAATAGAGACAGGCATATAGAAGAGCATTTTAAAAAATGGCTCTATATAAGCCACAGATTTTCAAACAAAGATTAGAAATGGAACACTAAACAGATCCAGTTGTGAAATGTGGGACAGTCTGTTCTGTCACTTGAATGAATTGCTATCAGAATAAGAATATTAGCTTGGAATGGATCTTGATAAACAATTTCCATCTGCACATTTTAACAGATTTTTGAAATATTGATAAATTAGCTATTTGTGGCAGAAAAAAACAAGTGTCTTATGGATTGGCTGATTGATATAATTGTAATCATATTGCAAGTTATCCATTATGGTTCAATTTGGTTATAAATGTCTGCTGCAAAAAAACAGCACATGACTCATAATGTGAGAAAGTATACTGAGATTGTTTTCCATTTATAGTTAGGACTATGTTGTTGTTCAGTCGCGCAGTCGTGTCCGACTCTTTGCGACCCCATGGACTACATTACGCCAGGCCCTCCTGTCTTGCACTGCCTCCCGGAGTCTTCCCAAGCTCACACCCAT
>JANHZU010006794.1:15817-28551 GCA_032468055.1 Acrochordus granulatus | reverse complement strand
CAGGCCTCTCTCATCTTTTTAAGTGGGAGAACTTGCACAATTGGTGGCTGACTAAATACTTTTTTGCCCCATTGTATCTTGTACTTAACTACTTATGTCCAGGAAAAAATGGCACAGGGACAGTTGTTCATTTTATATTATGCTTCTGCCTATAATTAGGTAGTCATCGCCACTGAAGGTGCTGAGAACAGGTGGCATAAAAAAACAAGTAGTGCAGAGAAACAATTTAGCTGAAATACATTTCTGAGTCTCATTACTTTTTTGCTTGAGAGGTTAAGAAAACATTGGTTCTACTCTTGGGCAGCAGCCAAGGTAAGTCATAATCAAACTCCTTTGCCATTTGTCTGGTGAAATAACAAAATGTGCATAGAGCAATAATTTTATTTGCTACACAAATTCCTGTCAAAATTTCTTATACCTTCTCTTCTTTATGCTTTTCTGCCTTGGTAGGAATATTTTTCTTGATGTGATATTTGATGATTGTTTATTACTCATCCCACGCCAAGAACTACTTGGCAGCTCTCAGTTTATTCTTGTCACATGCTTTCCTGGTTGTAGATATCTCTTTCGTACTATTGTTCTTTAAAGTTGAGAGAAATCCCTTAATTGTGGGAGCTCTCCTCAGGATCTATTTGTCTTGCTGCCATCATGAAACCCTTTTCGGTTTTAGAAATGATTTTCTATTTTTCCTTTATTTCTTTATGTTTCTGAGGAAAAGTGACTAGGTGAATGAAGGTAAGATATGGGACAGCCCAAATGCTTGGTAATATTGAAAGAAAGGTATCAATTTAACTTTCATTAAATAATTTAAAATGGTTCATAAACATATTTGAGTTGATTCTACAATATACGGTACCTATAGTTAATCAATCCTTACCTAATTTTTCCTTTTTAAAGTTCTTATTTATTTCTTAACAGGTTTTACAGAAAGGAATAGAAAAAAAATGACAAAACACAGCAACAACAAAGAATAGAAAAAGGGAAAACTACAGTATTGAGATATTTCACATATTAATCAAATGTCAAGCAGCTTCCCTCTAAATACAGTATATTCCTTACCCTCTCTATGACAGAGGGAGACTTTCCTAGGCTAGGACTCTTCTCCAGCTCCCTCTGCCTTCCAAAATATAAACTGGTGTCCTTTATCTCCATGATTTGATTGACATTTCCCCACCCAATAATCACAGTTCTATATCAGCTTGCCTGTATTCTGTGCCAAGACAAACTAAATTCTGCAGCTTCCTTAACAAACATATTTATGCTGCAGAATATCACTGAAGTTGTATTATGTTTCTGAAAAAAATGTGGAAATGAGAGCATAAATTGCATTATTTCAAAATTTGCCTAACATTTTTGGAACAAAAGTCCTAATTTTTATAATATGTTCTAATATCATTAATCATGGGGAGGAGCAAAGGATTATGAAGAACAATAAACCCTTGTCTCAAACTGCTGGAAATTGTATTCAACCATTCAGTCCAGTTTCTTACATTTTCGGCAGATATTGTCAATATTGTATATATTCCAGTATCGTTCTGCAGCTGTTAGGGCTCCAAACTGTCAAATGATGGATGTCAGATTCTTAGGAGTCAGGAAAACACTGTAGCTGACCAACCTCCACTGACTTGTTTTCAATGTATGTTTATTATTATAAACTTCATATGTAGGAGAAGGTTTGCAAAAAAAAAAAAGAGTTTGCAGGATAAAAACAATCTTTAATTTTGCTAAATTACAGAAAATTAAACATCACAACATAATACAAGTAAACGGTCCATTTCATAGGTCTAAATTTCATAAGATTTCAGTAGGGGATTCTTGTAGAATCTTGTGCAGAATGTCAAAATATCATGAGATATCAGTGAAATCTTGCCAGATTTCAGCATTCTTACACAAATACTAATGTAAGTTAGCCAAAATCAAATGCACTGAAATGAAAAACTTGCAGACATACCGTACTCAAGGCATGACATTAAGTCTTCATCCAGATAAAATTTTCTACTCTGTAACTTTTCTACTTCTGTGAACCATCTGGGGTCATTGTGAATGAGTTGAATAGCCATATAACTTTTCTTATATAAATAAATATTCACTAGTTCTCAGACTTTCAAATAGTACAGACAAACATGCTGCTTTACAAAGAATAAAGCTTTTCTGTTTACTGTTCTTCTTTATAGTGCATTATAATTGTTCAGATATAGTATCTATTATAGGGGTGAATTTGGACTGGATTGCCATCTATACCTTGGATTAATTGCCTTTCTTTTTTATAACAGATCAAGCAAAGAGGGATGGATGATGGGATCATGAAGAGAAAGGAAGACTTTACATCTTTCTCCTGGGTTATTTTAGAAGTTGGCATGATTGCTGCTGTTGAGCCAGTTTCACATAAAGACCAATGGGTTGCCCAATGAAAGAGTAAATTTTATATCCTAACACTGCCAAAGGCAAAGAAACAGAATGATGTAATGATATTTTTGCTGTCTGTCAAGTATTCTTAATTTAAAAGGAAAATCCTCCTGAAGCACATTAAGAAACAAGCTAACATCTCTGAAATAAAACTGAAGCAGAAACTGCGGACTGAAGCAGAACTGGCTCACCTAGAGGCCAATTCTAAGGATTAAACTAACACCAAACATAGTGATTAAACAGTTACTACAGATTTTAACTTAACTATAATGCCACCAGATTAGGCCAGACCAAAAAGAAAATTGAACGATAATTCTGGTACCTCTTATGCAACATTTGTGCATCAAGACAATCTGAATGTGTAAGAGAATAATAAAGACATAGGCAAGAAATATTAGGAACCCTGAGCTTCCAGGTTCAGTGTCTGGACAGCTTTAGATCTCTAATTTGGCCTATTAAACTATTCACACATTTGAAGTATAAGGAAAAGGTTGATGATTTTTTCTTTTGGCTTATCAAGAGAATATAAATCTATGCTACCTTAGCTTTTGTGTTATTGGCTAGAGGAGGCTTCAGTTTGAGGAAATTCTCCGATTCTCTTAGCTTTTCTCATTCTCTTTCTTTGCTGTTCCATTATTTTTGACTTAATCTTAACTTGGAGCCTGTTGAGACCATATCAAGACAGTAATATGATGCTGCTATTTCAAAATGGCAAACCTTTTAGGGAAAAAATGGCAGTAACATTGGAAGGTATATTTATGGCAGACCATAGTCTAATACTCATCAATGAATACCCAAACAAGGTTTACATGAGGGATGCAAAGGAAAGTGATAAAACAATTTTTATTTAGGTTGCAATAGCTATGAATGAACTCCTGTGAAAGACAAAACACATGACCAAAAAGAAGACAGGTTTGTAGAATATGTGTATGCTGACTTATATGTATAGTTCGAAATTTAGAAATAATTTAAATGGAAATACAGTAAGATCACTAGAAGCTAATGACAAGAAGACTCAGTCTGGTATACAGATGTTAGCTGACTTTTGGGCCATTCATAGAACTCTTTATTTTTAAATCAGATTTGGATAGCTTTGGAAACTAGAGGGCTATTTACTGTCAATATCTGTTCAAGGAATTCTAGTGAGGGACGTGTCTAACATACACCTTTGGATGAATTTGGTAGTCAGCCTTGGTTGTAATAAGACAGCTTATCCCCTTTGCATTACTAATAAGAGAAAGAGAAAGAAAGCACCTTATTTCACAGCCACTCAAGATACCATGATTCTGATATAAAGGTGTCTTATGTTCAGGGATGATTCTACCATTTAACAATGAATCAGCTGACTCAGGTGGAAGCAATTTCTGGGTATTAGTGACAGATTCCCATCCATTCCTTGTGACTCTGTGCTATTTCCCTCTCTTAAAAGGTAGCTGAGATCTGTCCTCCATCTTCTAAGTTAGTCTGCTGCCCTTAGGTATGAGGGATCATTTCCCATGATCCATATTGAAAAGAGATTCATCTGTCAGTCCTATGGATTTCTGATCAACAAAGAGAATACACCATTTTGCCTTTTGCTTCAGCCAGAAATATGTCTAAAGCTGGCAGTTAATTGTTAGAACAATTATCCTTCTAACCTCAGTCTCACAGGCAGCTCTCTTGAATTCCTGAAGTATAGAAATCTCTTTCTAGATTACCTATTCTTGTGATCAGATAGATGTGGCAGGACGTAGTCTAGGATCATCTGTATGTAAAGCACATTCTTTGTCATTGAGTGATCAGACCTTCCCCTGCACAGCATTTCACCAGGCATGTGGGAGGGTAAGGCTGCAACCATGGAAGGATAGATGCAGTCTTAAATTGTATGCCAACAAACTGTAGAACAATCATGTATGAATGTGTGTGAATATTCTCTCCTTCATTGTAAAAACCCCTTGCCTATCATTATATCACCTGATAAATGTGTCTTTTTGATTCTACTTAGCCAACAGGACAGGATGAGTCCTTGTAGGTGGGTTGTGGGATGCTGCAAAGCTCTTGTGAATTGCCTGTCATCCTGAAGAGCTAGGTCAAAAGGGGAAGTTATTTACATAAATTATTGGAGAGCAGTAAATATTATTTCATGATATCACATTATGATTAAGGTAATGAAACTTGATATTAAGGGGCAGGAAGATTTGCTCTTATGCAAAGACAATTAAAGGAGGTGCTTGAGGGTAAAGAAGAGAGCCTACTTAGCAGTGCTCTTTTTTCCTAACACAGAGGGCAAACAGACTTCTAGCAAAGATCCTTGTGATTTTCCCATTTATATAGAAGATGCTAATTTAACAATGTTCAGGGTTTGCTTATGTTTCAAACAACCCTTCTTCTCAGTTCTTCTCCTTAGTTTCTAATTTCAATTTGCTGATGCAGTATATTTCATTTAAGGAATGATCATCATGTTCTCACCCCTTTTGATTAAATAGGTGAAAAGGGAAATGGGATCACATCCATTGGCTTCCCATCACATGCTCACATGTTTGCCAGTAAAAATTAAGTCCTAGAATTATGCAGGTGATCTAGGTCTAAAGTATGCAATTAGGAACCCACTTTGAGGGTTAGAGTTATTATTTAATATTATATGTACATATAGCTGTATGTGTGCAGAGCACCATCATTTTTGAAGAATTTGCAATAGTTGGAGACAGGGCCAGTAAGTCACATCCAGTGAAAATTTAGGAGATCCAGTGTAGGAGAGGAATCCAGAAGTAACTTTAGGACGATTTTAAAAGTTTGTTAAGATTATCACAAATAACTATTGTAAAATTATTATAAATCATTATTTGTTTTTAGAACATTTCTGTGATGGATTCTAGCAAAGATCCATCCAGTTCAAGGTCTTGGTTAGAGTCCCAGAGCGGCTGATATCTAAAGGCAAAACATAAAGAAGACAGAACATTCTGATGTGAAGAAGAATATCTCAGGTTTTGGGTAGCAGACATTCTACCTAAAATAAGTCCCATAATCTCAGAGGGAAAGGATTTGCTTCTGGAAGTTTTTGGAACTGAGATCCCCTGCTTGCAAGTATAGAACATCAGATATTGCAGCTGGGATCCTATTCTTTAGCTGCAAGATTCCTTCTAAGTGTTATATTTTTATGCAACTGATATATGTGCTTATGAACCACAGTCCATTTTCTCACATTTCCCTGATCTTCGTGCTAGCTCTATCTATCCTAAACAAACAAATGATTTCAGAAAGAATGGTGGAAAATATGCCTGGTCAATTGTTTCCTTTAAATCTTAATGTTTTAGGCTTCAGGAACATCCAAGTAACTGTTTAATAAGAAGAAGTTTGGTGGAATGTTGGTAAGATCTTAAGGAGCTTAATTGCTCCCTGAAGATGGCTGCCAGGGTTAAATAACAGTGTTGAACTTGTATACTAAACCATGGAGTACCAAAGAACAGTATTAAATGGGAAACCAAAGACAGGAACTGAAATATTGAGTAACGTGTTTCTTCGACTTTATTGAGAGCTCTTTAACCCAGGGAGTACCATTCCAGAGATGATTTGATGGTTCCACTGGAAAGACGTCTGCTAAGCAACCACTGTCCCTTAGGCCCTTCAGCTCTGAGGTGTCTGTAAACTCTGACTTATGGGCCATAGGTAAGCTGAGAGCATAGCCGCTGTTCTCACCAGTAATGGTAAGCAGGCCTCCCTCCCCTGTGGCAATCCAGACACCAGAAACGGAAGGCAGGGCAGCTGGGAGATCTTAGATTTCAAAGCTCTGAAGCCTTGTGGTCAAATGGGGGTGGGGGAGTGAAAAAAACAGCCAAGACAAAATCTCTGAGACTCTGAGTTAGTTTATAAAGTCTCCCTCATGTAGAAATTTCTGAGGAGTCCTCTCGCCCATAGCTTGATTTACTTACATAGTAGTCACAGGGAGATGATGACTTCAAGGATTTTGGAAACAGGCACAGGAAAAGGAGGCTGAATTGTAAGAGACAGAGTCTTGGCCAGTTTTGTGCCCCTAATCTTGCCTGGTTCCTCAGATGAATTGAGGAACTCATTTCTCCATTGCTAGGATTGAAGTGAGCCTCCATTCCCAGTCTGGTTAGCTTCCCTATGTGGAATAATGGGGAGTTTATGAAAGTGTGTGGATGTCAATACCAGCTTTGCTTCAGACAACCAAGTCTTGAGCTATGAAGAGAAAGAGATGGTACAAAGCTTTGTGCTACTTCAGGCTGCAGGTGGGGAAAGGATATTTCATTTTAATGTGTCTTTCTTTTAAATGTTCTTGTGAACAACATTTCCACCCACAGAGTTCACGTGGCTGTGAGCATGTGTATATATAAAGTGGGGGGAGGGCAAAATATTTTCCATTCCTGAACTAAATTTTTATTCAAAGGAAGCTTTATTCTATTGGGTGATGATGGAATTCAGAAATGCTATATTCATGTTGTAATTATGTTATCCTCAATCACATTTTTGATGAATGGGTAAAACCTATACATTTCATTTATAGGATTAATGTAGTAGACTGCCTAAATCTGAGATAACTTACAACCAGTCAAAGATTATAACCTATCCAGAATGCTCTCAGAAGCTTCATAAGGGTATAAACAAAATGTAAGTTTTATTCAGTCTCTGGTGGGCAACAGACAGATTAGGTGAGCTCTCTTCAGTTCAAAAGTTACAAAAATGGATGCCATGTGAATGCTCCACATCAGTCCTCCCTAGCCTGAACAGACTTGCTGTAACCCTCCTCACCTCACCTCAATTGATAGTATAGTATTCTGTCATCCATCTAGAGGCTTCTGAGCCTCTCAGGACTTGTGACTTCCTGCTGGTTTCCCATTGACTTTGTGTGTGGGAAGCTGGCAAGAAGTTGCAAGTCGCAGTCATGTTAAGGTCCGTGGTTAACGGCCTGTGATCCTTGCTTAACAACGGCAATGGGAACTATAAACACTAGTGATGTCATGCTTCACAACCACTTCAAATAGTGATGGAAGTTTTAATTCCAATTACCATAGTTAAGCAAGGACTACCTATATGTGCACAAAAATGGAAAGACTTTGACATACCCACAATGGAGGAATGGTTGGTGAAGATGACAGAACTAGAAGAAATGGTAAAATTAACTTGTCTGATTAAAGAAAGATCAAAACTACATTTATTAGTGATTGGAAACCCCTTAGGGACTTTTTGCTTAAAAAAAAAGAAATACATTTATATTTTACTCTCTCTCTCTGGTTACAAAATAAAAAGGGTAGCTTATGGAAAGAAGGAATTTATGATGTAACCTGAGAGAGAAAGTAAAATATAAATATAACCATTGTCAAGATTGGAAGCTGCTTCTTTATAATTTTTCCTTTTCTATTTCTATTTTCTCACTATTCACTATTTTTCTTTGTTCTCTTGTTTTCTTTTATGGCTTTTACTTTGCTAAAATGTATTTAATGGAAATTATTGTATGTATATGTACATGTATATAAATAGGATGATTATCCATGTTTATGCTCCAAACACTGATGCAAACAATTGGTCAAGTTGAATGTGAAATTGACAGAACATGCAATCCACATGTGCTGTTTTGCTTGGAAACTGAAATGCCAAAGTTGGAAATATTGAGAAAAACTATTTGGAGTATATGGCCTAGGAAACCAAAATGAAGCAGAACAATTTATCAATATCTGCCAATTTGCTCACAGTTTTCAAGCAACCAACAGAATGCCTACATATGCAACATTACCAGATGGAGTACAGAGCAATAAAATTGGCTATATTATTGGTACAAGAAGGTAGAACAGTTCAGTTACAACAGCAAACATACGGTTAGGAACTGACTGTGGATGAGATCATGAAGTGCTTGTGTGGAAATTCCAAATCAAGCTAAAGAGAAAGAACCAAGCCAATCAGTTTCTGTGATATGTGCTTGACAATGTACCTACCATTTTCAAGGAGAACATCAAGGATAGTTTTGAAATTAATTGATAAGAGGAATAGTGGAGCACACTTGTATAAGTTATTAATGATGAATATGAGAAAAGTCATAAACAAAGAAACAGAAGAAAGCAAACTGGATGTCAGAACAAATGGTAGAAATTGGTAAGAAGGAAAGAAAAGCCAAAGCCAAGAAAAACAAGATCTCAGGAAGGAATGTAACAAAGAAGTTCAGAGAGCTGTTAGAAGAAACAAGCAACAGTAAAGACATGCAAGACTGAAATAGGTATGGAAAAACAAGTAGTCTTCCAAAAGATCCTTGAGCCCAAAACAAGATTCCAGCCTTGAATTGGTTTGTTAATAGATGCCAGTCTATTAACAATTAGATTAGAGATTAACTGATTCCAAGAAAGTCGAACAGAGATGGAAGGAGTATTCTAAGATTTTGTTAAGTAGGGGTATCAGCATTCAAGATATCTTAGAAGATACTGCATATTTATAATTGAGAAAGTCAAAGAATACCACAAAAAAGTAAAAATGTGTTTCATTGATTATAGAAGAGCATTTGATTGTGTCAGTCATGTCCAGTTGTGGGCATGTCCTTAGGAAAATGGGAATTCCAGGACATCTCATTGTCCTCAGGGAGAGGACAGGAAACTATTAATGTCCAGACAAAACACTATGGAAGAGACTGGCTTTTAGTAAGGATAGGAGGGGAAAAGTTTATATACTTTTTTTCTGTATTTATTCAATTTACATGCTGAATATATAGAGAGGGGGTTGGACTGAAAGAAATGAACATGGTTTTACATTTTAGATTGAATGGAACAAAAAATCCTTGACTCATTACATTTACTTTATGAGTTAAGCATCCGGCCCCTGATGATTAATTTAGATACCTTTGTGGAGTTTCTGATTAGGATTTTACAATTATATTTTTTTCTATTTGTTTGTTTTTTGTTACTATATTCTACCCAGAATCTTCAGAGATTACGTTGGCTTAGAAAAAATAAAGTAGATATAAATGTGCAAAAACAGATTTCCATATGTGGAAGACAATTGTAGCTGATAGACAAAGACTTTCAAAATATAGGCACATGCACACTATATACACTGTCCAATACATTCCAGATGTGTGCAGCTTGCAAATTAGGACACTGAATGCTAATTTACAAATTCCAGTTGAAGGCTTGGGTTTTCCAACCATAGAATTCCAGAATCTCTGAAATGAGTAACAGGCTTTGGGCCTAAGATATTTGTTAGTTCTGTGGCCAGCCATGCTATATTCCTTCTACCTTTTTTGTTTGAAGGCAGGGAAGGTTTTTTATGCTGTAGCAAAAAGAATCAGAAGAGATTCAAAGGGCCCTTAATACAATAGGGGAATATAAGATACGGGTAAGGAAAGAGAACATAAAAAAATGGAGGTTGAAAATCAGAGGTAAGGACAGAGGGCAGAGAAAATTAAATATTGCTCTTTCTTTGAGTCAAACTGAAATCAGGAAGCATTTGGTTGATGTTATGGACAGATGAACGTTGAAGACTTTGATGTAATCCTAGACCTCAGGCACGAAACTCTGCTTGACCTTTTCCGTTGGGTTCTTTTATGCAATGCTACTGGACATCTAGTTGCAAGAAAGGAAGCGGGGAAAGGATATCAGTTCAACCACATGTCAGCTTTTGGATGTAAAGTGACAGGGAAAGGAAGGCCTTAGATGTGCAATAACTAACTGGTTAAAATAACAATAAAAGCTGCCACCAAAGATCTCAGGGGAATTCTTACTTCGTTGTAAGAGTCTGCTAGTTCAAATCTGACTCAGGTTAGTAGGAACCGAAAGTAGTGCTTCTTTTCCAGAAGCTGAAATAATCTTTCAGTACTTGTTTCATAAAATATTGATTTTTTTTAATGCTTAGGTCTTAAGGAAATTCCTGGGAGATTTGGAGCTTGCCAAAGCTGCCATTTGGTTTGCCCACAGAAACCATTTGGCGTCGATGATGCAAAGGGTGGTAATGCAGCAGCCCAACGCTAAGAGAAGAAGCAATTATTGCAGTTAATTCTTTTAAAAGCATTTATGTATTCATTTTGATTTACATCCTCCACTATCTCAAAGGCTCAGGGTAAATATTGATTCTGAGTTTATTTTGAAAATCAAGCCATAGGAGCATGTGATGTTGTGTTCATATGCAGTAAATTGGTATACTTAAAGCCCAACATAACCTCAGAACTTGCACAGTTCTGCTCTCCAGGAACAGGAAATTTAGTGATGGATAGGGGCTGGGACATGAGTCCTAGAATTGCCCCACATTTTTTTCTTTTATGCAATGCCTTTCATTCATCAATCATCCATTCAAGTTATTTCTTCTCTTTCACTCATACCACCATTCTCCTCCGCACTCACCTGTTCAATCATAGTTGTAGGCTGTGTTTGCAGGACAGTCTTATGTGTGCCACACCCAATTCTTTTCTGTTTTCTGGATTCTCACAATATACTGAATCATTAACTAAGCATATGGAAAGAATTCACCCACCACAGTAAGTTACAATCATGAATCAGTGTATCATGCAAGCATAGCCACGTACTCCATTCTCTCTCTTCTACCATTTCCCTTTCTCTCTCCAGCTCTCTGCTTATTTCCCTTTCACTCTGGCATTCTCAAGCTGCAACCGCTCCTCCTTCTGCAGATAATTACACTTTGCAATTAAAACTTTTAATTTAAATTTAATTTACTTATATTTATTTTAAATTTAAATTATAAAAAATTAGATTAAAATTAAAAAGTCCATTTGCCTGTTTAAAATTTGGTGTGCAAGGGTTTTTTTTTTGCAATTTTGCGACAAGACATGACCTGTATTAATGAGAATATATACAGACATATACATTTTGTAATGCAGCTCCTATTAGCATCAATAGGATCATGCAGTGCTTATCTATAACCTATGGTCCTTAAAGATTCCTGAACAATTCTTCCAGCAGCAGCAAATGTATAGCCTAGTAGAAGATTGTGGAACTGGGCTTGCCAGGCCTGTGTCATTTTAAAGCAAATTATTTTCCTCACTTTATACCAGACAAAACCTATCAGATATTGATTCTGGGGAAATACTTCCAATGAGGGCTCTAGAGCAGTGAGAGACATATCCTTTGATTTTTGGGGGCTGTTATTGGCCATAAACACCCCAAATAATTTGTTTGCTAGGCTGAGAAGTAATTTACTATGAAACCCTGCACTGTCTGGATTTATTTTAGTTCCTGATAGAGCAGTGAGAAGCTGGCTGGTGACAAGAAGGGGAGGGGACAAAAGGCAAGTCACAGGCAGCATGGAAGGCAGGTTGGAAGAATATTAGCTTTAGCTTCAGAGCAGGCAAAGTGGAGGTCTCCTTAACTACAGTATCTGAATACATCATCAAAAAGATCTCATTTGAGTAAATTGGACTCTTAATACTGTTCTAAGGAAGTGAAGTGATAAGCACATGCTATAGGTCAGGTCTCAAGGCATTTAATCACCTAGCTGATGGGCCAGAGAGTTGTCACTGCTCTAGTCCTCTCTTCCTCTTGTCCCTTAGACTTTAGAGCAGAAGGCAATGCTTTGAAAACATCCTTTAAGTCATCTATAATGTTTTATTTTTTACAACAGAATAAATGCAGATTGAATTAAGGCCCCAGTGTTGGAAAACTGGAGCAACTTTAATCTCTTTAATTTTACTGAAATTACATGTAGGTGGGAGAAGTGAAAAAAAAAAACCTCCTAGTTTTTCTATCTTTTTCAAATATTTAAGTCAAAGGGCAACAGCTCCAGTCTAAAAGTAACCTTATAATATGTTTTGTCCTTTTTCTCTTGGTGTGTACAATCACAAAACACCCAATGCAAGCTGTTGCTGCGATTCACTTTTGCTCTTTCTTCTTCTTTTTGTTGGCACCCAGAACAAGGTGTGCAAAGAAGTCATACGTGGACTGAATTCTGAATATTGTTTTATGCTCTATTAAAGAGCAATGGCTGTTGTTATTCTTTCAGCTCTTTAGATGATCTTTTATATTTTACTGACCCTGGGGAAGACTACAAATAGAACATGGCTACAAAATAGAGTCATCCTGTTTATTTCCTTCATCTGAGGAAAGGCATAGAACTCACATAAGTTTTCTGCAAGTCCTACCAGTATGATCCTTGAGTACTTTAATGAAACAATAGAAATAGATTACTAGCATTCTATAAATTATTTTTGTTGTTCAGTAGCGCAGTCGTGTCCGACTCTTCACGGCCCCATGGACTGCACTAGGCCAGGCCTCCCTGTTTTGCACTGCCTCCTGGAGTCTTCCCAAGCCCACGCTCCTCACACTATCCACCTCATCCTCTGCCGTCCCCTTCTCCTCTTCCCTTCAATCCTTCCCAGCATCACAGTCTTTTCTAATGAG
>JANHZU010006792.1:0-20376 GCA_032468055.1 Acrochordus granulatus | reverse complement strand
TGGAACGGATTATCTGACTTTCCATTGTTTCCTATGGGAAACTGCGTTTCTCTTTACGAGCATTTTGCGCTAAGAGCGTTCTTCCGGAATGGATTAATCTCGTCTTGTGAGGTACCACTGTATATTTATCTGGAATTTACGTATTAATTTATACTTGAATCCATCATACAAGTCTCTTCACCTTTCTGTTTCCCTTCTCCATTGCATTCTTCTCATCTCCCTTTAATTGAATTCTCCCATTTCATTGAGTTCTCCATGTTCCCCCCTTTCTAGTACAGCTGTTTTCTTCACCCATCTTGTTTCCTGAAAAAGTATATGTCTCTGTGTATAAATACTTCATGTATGCATAGTGTGTATGAGAGAAAATGGTTGTGCATAAATATATAAATTGAGATTAATTAATTTTGCATTTAGGGTGCTTTGTTTAACAAGCAATTAATTTTAATTAGTAGTTGTACATTCAGTTAAAATTAGTTTTATTTCTGCCCTTTTAGATGTGGCCTCCAGCTAGTCTGCATGGACACACATAAATATGCCACATTTCTTGGGGGAGGGAATCTCCAAGGTTTGTTTCAGTAGGACTTAGTGACTATGGGGTGACAAGATCAGGAACTCAGGCATTACCCAAGAATCCAGGTGTTTGCTTTTGGCCTAACCTGCTTCGTGGGGGCACAGCTATTGCAGATTTAACAAAGATGTTAAAAAATATGCTCCTGAACATTTGCAGAATGCAAATTAGTCGCAAAAAGTCTAATTATGGAGAAAAATGTTTTGTTATGAATATGGTTGAATAGTATCAGGACATTGGAGTTATAAGAACAAGAGTCAAATACTAACATGGAATTTATTTGAAACAGAAAAGCAATAACTACAACAAATACTGTGGTTTAATATTATTACTAAGAAGTTTACATACCTAGGAATTTAATTCCTGGACCTTATTTATACATTGCTGGTGAAATATAACTCAGAAACTGAACAAGTTAATGTACGTATGAATAAACAGAATTTAAACAGAATAATTGATATGCAACAGTGGGAATTCAATGAAAGTAAAATATTAAATTTGCAGTGATACATTAAATTTACAGAGAACATCATACTTAGAGAAAGCTTGGTATATCACTTTTGTACTGATTGGTAAAATTGATAATTCATTTTTGAAAAACTGTTTAAAACATAATTATAATTCTCCCATATTTAATAGTAATGTTATAAAGTCCAACAATTTTGAAAAATGATTTATAATAGAATGAAACAAATTCTAAAAATTCAATTCTCTATCCAGCCTGCAATCTTCCTATTAAATGTTGATTGATGGATTATGTGTCATTAATTTAGTATCAACTTTTAGCAATCACAGAGATAGATTTTTCTGGGATTATTAAATGTTACCAAAATTTATATTTCAACAACATATACTGAACTTACTTTGTGTATGTAGATTCTGGGATGCTCTATACTCCTTATTGCAAAGTACATACAATTCCTTCAATAGAATAATGGCAAATTAAGTTGTATATTTCAATGTTTAAAATAATCTCATATTTTAAAAATATACAGAAGTTCAAGCAAATGCCAATTTTGGACTATAATTGTACCCCTGGGCTTATACTCCAACTAAAATTTGATAGATTTCTTATTGGCTAGATAAGATGACATCTTTCACTTTCACTTATATTTATACTGAGTTGATTGCTATCACTGATGCTCATGCATTGACTTGATCTTAATTACATTCTGTAGTTTTAAAATAACGTAAGGTATTCAAAAGCACAGAACTAAATTAATGTTATTTTGAGAATATGTGTTTATTTTGCATATGAGTTTAGCCCAGCTATTAATGAATGCTAGCAGATATTTTTAATATTTAAAGTAAAAACAAGATTCATTAAGAAACACATAGGACAGACCGAAAGAGAGCATATTCCTCATCATGTAAAGATTCTTCTCCCATCTGTCTCTCCCTACATCTCTTACCAATTTCCCTTGTGGTTAAAAAGAGCTCACAGGTACAAAAAGATAGACTTCTAGTTTCATTGAGTTGGAAGAGTTCTGAGAGGTCATCTAACTTTGAGATGTCTAGACTTCGCCAGACTGAAGAATTTTGGGAATTGGAGTCCACACATCTTAAAGATGCTAAGGTTAAGAAACATTGATATAGTTCATACAATCTCTAACACATGGTTATTTTAAATTCAAAACTATCTTCTTATTAGAAAAATAAGATACAATTCTCTTTTACAAAAATGGAATAGACTATCTCAAACAAATATTAATAAATAAAGAGAAGGTATGATTTTTTAGGAATCTCTTACCTAAATAAGATTACTGCATCAGATCCACAATTATTTTGAAGTGTCCCATGGGACAAATCTACCTAACTAAAAATGACTGAAATAAATGTTGAGAACTATTCAGAAGGAAGAAAAATTAATCTTGTAGGACAAAAAACAAACATCTTGAATATTCAGTTGATCACTTCTTTGCTGCTTGATATTTGTTAGTCACTTTGGAAGTAAAATGTGAGACCAACTAATAATAACACAGACATTAACTAGAGAATGTTTTAGATAGGTAAAAGTTTTTTTTTTTTGCTTATGAACTTCCCCAATTAATAGAAAGGTATTACCAATTGATCCACAATTTTAATTTTAAAATTAAGGTATTTTGAACAGGCAAATGAACCAGGAAAATGGTTGGCCTACAAATTAAGATAGGAAAGAGAGAAAAAAGATGATTTTGAAATTAAAAGACATAATATGGAAATCACAGAGAATTTAAGAAATGTTTTTGTTCATTAATACTATTCCAATCTATATAAAAATGTTGTTATTACACCAGAGAATAGATGACTATCTTAAAAAGCAGATACTCTGTCTTACAAACAGGCAAAGACTAATTCTTAATGGTCCAATTACAATGATGGAGCTTTCCAAAGTCATCAAAAAGATTAAATCAGGAAAAACACCTGGCCCTGATGGATTGTTGGGGATATATTAGAAGTGTTTTGATGAGGAATTATCATATCATTTCCAAAATATAATGAATTATATAATAACAAGGTAAAAGAATGCCAGAGACCTATAAACAAGCTAATACAGCCCTAATCCCTAAAGAAGGTCAAGACCCTATATCTACTAGAAATTATAGACCAATATCTTTATTGAAGTGATTATAAGATTTTTGCATCCATATTGTCTAGTAGGGTCAAAAAGATCTTGCAAGATTTTGTACATCAAGATCAAAGTAGATTTTTACCTAAAAGACTTTTAAAAGAGAATGTGAGAAAAATCTTGAACATTACAGAACATCTACAGAATCATAATGAAAAACAAACTGCTTTAATATTTTTAGACACAGAAAAAGTATTTGATAATCTTAACTGATTTTTTATTTTGAATATTGGAAGTTATGGATGTTAGGAAAAACTTTGTATGTTGCGTTAAAGCAATATATGTTGTTTTGTTATTGTTGTTCAATTGCTCAATTGTGCTCGACTCTTCACAACCTATGGATTACAACATGCCAGGACTCCCTGTCCTGCACTGCCTCCCAGAGTCTGCCCAAATCCACGCCCATCATGGCTACAATGCTATCTATCTCATTCCCTTCTCCTTTTGCATTCAATCTTTCCCGGTATTATGCTCTTTTCCAATGAGTCGTCTCTTTGCATTTTGTGTCCAAAGTATTTAAGCTTCAGCTTCAGTATCTGTCCTTCCAACGAAGAGTCAGGGTTGATATTCCTTCAGGATTGACTAGTTTGATCTCCTTGCAGACCAAGGGATCCTCAAGAGTTTTTTCCAACAGCACAGTTCAAAGGCATCAATTCTTCATCACTTAGACTTCTTTATGGCTCAACCTTTGACTATAAGGACCTTTGTTGGCAAGGTGATGTCTCTGCTTTTTAATGTGCTGTCTAGGTATTGCTTTCCTCCCAAGGATCAAGTGTCTTTTAATTTCATGGCTGCAGTCATCATCTGCAGTAATCTTGGATTAAGGGAATTAAAATTATTAAAGAAATATATATTTTAAGGGTCTTGGTTGATTATCTGGTTTTGACTCTAGAGGATCCCTTGCATGGGGTGGAATTATGAATGGAAAAACTAAAAGATTTTGGCAAAATAGCACTATTTAAAATGAATAAAGACAAAAATTTTGACTAAAAATATGGAGCAAAGATTTGTTGAATTAACAAATAAAACAGGATTTATGATTGAGAAAAAAGTAAAATATTTAGGAATTAACCTGACAGATATGAATTGTATGCTCTTTCAAAATAATTATGTTAAGGTCTGGAATGAAGTTAAAAATAATGTTTCAAGATGGGATAAGTTACAGCTTTTGCTACTGGGATGAATATCTGTTGTAAAGATGAATGTTCTATTGTGGTTGCTATTTTTGTTTCCAACTATCCCAATTCTAAATTCAGACTTACGTTTTAGGCAATGGCAGGAAGATTTATCAAGGTTTATTTGTCATGGGAAAAAAACCTTAAATATAAATACCTTTGTGATACTAAGGAGATAGGAGGCCTATTATAAATTTATTTTTTCAGCTTCCTCCCTTCATAATTATTAGATTTTAGAAGGAGAAGACCTGAAATTCAGCTGGCATGCATATCTTTGGTATGACAAAGTTAAAATGAATGTAGATTTCAGGAACCATTCTATCAGATGGGCAATTTTGAGAATCTGGTTTAAGCACAATTTATGTAAAAATGCAAGCTGATAAATAGGTACCACGTTGGTGGGAAGGTAACAGCGTCCGTGCACCTTGTGTATAATTCTGCCAGCCACATGACCACAGAAGCATCTTTGGACGAACGCTGGCTCTTCACCTAGGAAATGGAGATGAGCACCTCCCCTTAGAGTTGGCCACTACTGGCAGGGGAAACATTTACCTTTGTTACTAACTGATCACCTATTCATTTTGCTTTTTCTGTGATGGGGTCATGGAGCATGGTATCTGTTACTGCTTAAAACATATCTTAAAACATACCTTTTAGTGTGTTACGGAGTTTGGTTTCTCATGATTATATGCCTATATTCCTGCAATTTTCTTGACCATAGTATTTTGCCCTTGTGTTATTCTCAATAATATTTCCCCAATTTTCTAGCCTAGCCTACATCCTGATGATTTTCCATCTAAGTATTAATTTTCATCAGCACAAGGTTGATTAGGTATTGCCACCTGCAGAGACATATTGTTTACCGAGAGTTCTTAAACATTTTATGTTACTGACTTTTAAGAATTATAATGATGAGTAAGTAATTGAGGTATTATTAAGTGGTTTACAGCACAAAAGTAGGCAGCAAAATATATAACTAACAGGAGAATTCAGAGAGAGGAAGATGAGGCTTATTCAAGACCTAAGTGTATATTGTAAACACACTGGAACAGGAATGGAATTACAGACTGAAGACTGCCATGAAATTAAGAAAAGACTGTGTGGAAGAACAGAACCAAACATATCTTGTTCTGGTCCCAATCTTAATCTCCTCCCCATGCTGATTATTTCTTGCACATGCACATATTATGCAGCAATACAAGAGTTAGTATCAGGGTTAGTATTCTCAGCCAATTTACTTGTCCATTAAGGCCATTACAACTGAAATATGAAACTACTTACACTCCATGTCAGGAAGAGAAAGACAGATTTGCATCTGATTTGAAACAGCAAATTTGGAGATGCTGCATATAATAAAGTCTGCAGCTGTGCACTTGAGAGTGCCCCCCTTCTGCATTTTGAGATATGACATTTTCACTTTTTCCAATCTGTTTAAATAGAGTCAGAGGCCAAGAGGCATCAATGTGGCAAATCCTCTAAAATAAATTTTATTTCGAACAAATATCCACTGATAGTGAATTTTTTGCTTTGGAGGTATATCAAACATTTCAGTCATCTAATGGATGTTGGGTAGTGGCATGGGAAACTCCATAGAATTGCATCATTATATAAAACTAGTCACCAGCTACTGTTGTGTTTATTTATCATATTTATATGCCACCAATTTTGGAAATTACTCTGGACTTGTAAATTGAACATCAATTATTAATATACGAGTCCTTTTTTTAAAAATATAAGACCAAACTCTGCCTATCTCACATTTAAGGTCAATCTGATGCTTCTGTTCATTTCTTATCAGAGTCCCCCAGAGCACCCTCTTGAGATGATTGTTATTTTACCACATATTCTCAAACTATTTGCTTTTTGCATTTTTTTCTTTTGTATCTTTTTGTCCACAAGCATTTCTTTGCAGAAATTGTAAAAGTTCCAGAAGAAAAAACTGAAAGAACTATTTTATTTTCTTATTCTTGGCATTTATGTAAAAAGTCAGGGACATCTAGAATATTTGTGTCTCAGAAATGTAGCAAGCATAATTCAATATTCCTTTTAAAAAAAATAAGCAGATTAGAAAGAAAGAAGTCATAAATAAAAATAAACAAGGAGCCAGTTTGGTCTAGTAGTTAAGGCAACAGGCTAGAAACCAGGAGACCACCTTAAGAAAGCCAGCTGGGTCATCTTGGGCCAGTCATGCTCTCTCAGCCCAACCTACCTCACATGGCTGTTGTTGTGGGGAATATAGGAGGAGAAAGTTGTGTTGAATATGTTCATCACTCTGAGTTATTTGTAAAAACAATAAAGGCAGGATTAAAAAATAATAAGTCAAAACAAAATACTCCTTATTAAAATGACATGGGGGAAAAACCCATGTTTTCATTCTAGAAAATTGGGTGGCAAGAGAAAGTAACAGCTGAGCTACATGGTCATCAGAATCACATAGTCTAATTTTTGGTAAGAGTGTATTAATTTAGATTGAAGTTATTTGGGGTTTGCATCTTCTAGCTTTGATCTTCCTTGGCAGCTGAATGTGCAAGACAGAAATTGCACATCCTTATTTGAATCCAGCTGAGTTTCCTTTTGTAAAACTATTCATCCCCACATCATGTTATCCCTAAATTCCTACATGAGAACCAGATTAGGGGGAGTCCCCCTTTCAAAGTATTGAAAATTGGGAATGGGATTGAAGTAAATAGAGGATAAATCCTCTTGTCCGCTACCAGTTAATCATTATTTTTTTCTTTGCTATAACTTATTATCCCAATATCTTCTGTTATGTACATCAACTTGCAATGAAATGCATTTTGTCATCTCACTTTGAAAAATGGGCTTGTTCTACCTGTCTTGCCTTTAAAAATAGAGTCACATTAGCAGACCATTAGTTGGCAAGGGGAGCTTGAATTCCCACCCATGAATGGTTATGTGTGGAGAAGGGGGAGGACAGCAATTCTACCTGCTTTCTTGCTAGTAATTAACCTCATTGCTAATGAAGTGAAACCAGACATTCGCTGTCATATGATGGAACACTCATCAAGGCCATTCTGGTTAACGAGGACATTATAGGATGATATTCTCCTCTTGTCCTCCTTCTATTGTTTTAAGATTTGGCTAATTTCTCTTTAATGTAGATTAATTAGCACTGTCCTATTTATTGGATAAGAATATTAAAGAATATTAAAATTAGATCCAGATAGATTTTTAATTTTTAGAAATAAACATGTGAAATTGAAATTAAAGGGGAGGTAACCTTAAATCCATTTATGAAATGAATATGATCATTGAAAAATACTCCACACACTTCCATTCTCTAATGCCTACTGTTCTAGTCTGTAATGCCTCTCATCTAATACAATATTTTTCAAACTTGGCAACTTTAAGATAAGTGGACTTCAGTTCCCAGAATTCTCCAGACAGCATGGCTGCCTAAAGGATGAGATATTTTCTTTCATAAGTTTTGGTGGTTACCATGCCATCTCCACAACTGATGAAGTCAATATGAACTGCAAAGTTTGCTTTGCAATTCTACATGTCCATATCCAGTAGGATTATTTTAAGGCATGGCACAGTCCAGTTAAACCTGAGCAACTAATTCAAAAAGGATTATGAAGGAGCTCAAGAAACGCACATAACAAAGTGGCTAAAATAATGGTTTGAATGCTTGTGTTATAATCTTGCAAGATACCAGTGAATCAAGTCTGAGGGACCATTTTGAAATTTGTGGTTGCACTAAATCTTGCACATGAGAAGGAAGACAAGGAGAGGAGTTTTGTAACATGGCACAACTTTGCTTGCCCATATCAGTGTTTGCTGAGAGGTACCATAATCTTTAACAGAAAGATGTCGTAACGTAACACTTGTGAATATTGATATTAATATACCATATCTGGAATTAGAATTACGCTCTCAACTTATATGGATCTGGATTTATATACTTCTGTTATATTTACATTACAGGTCTGTGAGTGATAGATGACCTTGATTTGGTTGGCTGAAGTAAGTTCATAAGCACACTTGTGTTTTCACTTAGAGACGACTTCATTTCAAACCAAGTTGTCAATCCAACTATGGTTGCTAAATGAGGACAACTTGTACTTCTGAAGTTGCATCTTCAGCTTTATAAACCCTGCCATTTGTTTTTAAGGCATGCTTCATGATTAAACAAGTTATGAATCCAGCCTATGTTACATCTACTTTTCCTTAGTTCCTTTTTATTTTCCTAAATTTCATTTCTTCATGAATGTCTACAAAACAGAATCAGAGAAAAGGGATTAGATATTTTTACTTTCCATTGAGAGAAATTCTTTCCCATCTCCCATCACATTAATTATTGAAAATTGTGGGAATTAAATGTTCCCTCACTTGGTTCTCCTGTTATTTTCCTGGATGGAAACCAAAACTTTTTTTCCCACCTACTACCACAAACCTACACATTTTCTAAACAGTGAGAGAACTGCAGCCATTCACTGCTGCTATTAAATTCAGGTGATTTTACAGCACATCCTAGGAATGCTCAGACAACTATGAACTTGTTTAAAAAAAAGTGATGCTGCTAATTAAAAATATTTATCCCCCACCCTCAATTTCTGCCCAAGGAGAGAAAAATAAAAGGGATAGAAGCAACTTAAGTTATGTGGTATTCTTATACAGAAAATAAAAATTCAGCTTTGTCCCAGAAGCAACAAATACTCCCATAGATCCTATACATTAATGCAAAAATTTGACAAGCAATTAATTTGCAGCTCTGGGACACATGAACATTCTTTTTGCACAGATATTAACCTCAAGTTGCGCCTTTATCTATTCTGATGGTGAGATCAGCAAGAGAGTATCCTGTCAAAGGTATTTAAAGCAAGAATATTTCTAGGAAAAAAAACATCCAAAAGGAGGGGAAATGAGTGGACATACTATTTTTACAGTCCTGCCCCATGTGCCCTCCCTCCCCTGAAGGGTCTGGATCAAGTTCTGAAGGACAGCTTCAGTTGGATGAAACTCTTCAGAGCAACTAACTGAAAGTAGTGGTTGCAGATTCGTGTTATACTCTTTCGCTGCTTTGAGAGCTGTAAATGAAAACAGGGTGGACATTTCACTTCCTTTTATGGAGGATAAGGCAGGCAAGTGACAATGACACACATAGTTGACCAATGAGATTTATTGCATCATGAAATTTTCTGCCTATCAGAGCTTTTTGAGATACAGAGTTTCAGATCCTACTCCTAACTTCTGTAATCTGGACATCCACCAGCCTTAACTTCACTTTCTCTCTTGTCCTAATGGAAGACCATATTTCTGTGCAGATCCTGCAAACACAGCTGGGAATTCACTCCTCTCTTGCAGCCTTCTGAATATGAGCTCAAGACTGACTAGTCCCGGACATATGCCTGGATCAAATTTACTATAATATTTTGCATGATAGAAACAGGTTAAAATCTTTCGCTGATGAGTGAATGAGCACCAGGATAACATTAATAGCCACTGAGAAAAACATTTCTTGCTTTTATGAATGGTAATATGTAATTAGAAGCACCATGGCCATCTTTCCTAGCTAGACTGGGAATACAAACTGCATACATGATATTACCAAGAAAATTCCATGGTTAAATCCACGGAGTCATCAAGAACTGAGTGTTACTGAAGGGAACTTTATCTCTCTTTCCATCATCCAGGAGTACTGGCGCATCTAACTCAGTGTGGGCAACACTGACTGATAGCAGCTCTCTGAAATAATGCTGGGAGAATCCACCTATTTGTATCCTAATCTTGAACACTGTAAATGAGGGCATCAACATTTCTTGGCATCACAACTATAGCAGCAAATTTTATCTCAGCATAGATTTTTGCTGGCTCTAGAATGGACGAACAGTTACAAAGGCATCAAGGAGTGAAACATATCAGAAATTAACAACAGATAAGATAATATTTGGAAGAGAAGCAGACAGGCATCCCTAATTCCTAGGAGGAGGAGATACAGCACAATCAGACTTGCAGGATTCTGTTATTATGTCCAATCTCAATAAAAGTAGTTTTAGCCTTTCAGTGGAATTGATATCCTGGTTTGGTCTCCCTGGTGGAGCTGACATGAGCTGATAATACTGTACTCCTCCCCCTTCATAAACTCCTGTGAATTAAGATATATTTCACTCCTTGTCACTCTGGTAGTACAATCTACATATCTTGCATCTTCCAGCAAACCCAGCAAGCAGGTTCTTCTCTGTAGCCAGCGAGGGCGCCAATGGGCAATGGCATATTAGAAGTCCCATCCCCACTGTAGCAAGTTTATAGCAAGCAACATATCCCATAATGTATTTAAGTAATATTTATATTGCAGAGCAATAAATTTGAGGATAATATATACATTTAAATTAAGCAACAATTCACTCTAATGATAATAACTGGTTGTGCTCCAGCTTCTCCTCCAGGTTAACTGGCCTGCTGAATTCTCATCCTGCACTTTGCCTAATGGGGAAACCAGAGTAGCATTGTCCCAAGATAGTATAATATTCATTCCAGGGGTGTCCAACCTTGGCAACTTTAAGATGTGTGGATTTCAACACTCAGAATTCCTCAGCCAGCTTTGCTATGGCTGAAGAAGAAACAGCCAGAAAGCGCACATTGAGACCATGACGCTGAGCAGCCCATCTTGGTGATGGAGATTATGCACTCTTTGCTTCTTCAGAGAAACAAGAATTGTTCACGAAAACCAAACTGAGCACCCTTTATAAATTTCTGTCTCCATTTTTGTTTCTTTACTGAGGTCTCTTCCTGTTTTCATTTTGGGATCTTGAGAACAGAGGCAACATATGAGACTTCTGAGAGACAGGATTTTTCATCTATTCTATAGTAATCAATTATAAAGGAAAGTGATATGAAGCTGTCTGGATTCATTTTAGTTTAGTTCAGTTAGGAAGCAAAGCCTGGGAGCTGACTGCAAGCAGAGTAGGTAAGCCTGTTCCCAGAATTAATCATACCTAACAGACAGTAGTGTCTACAGAGTATGGTAAAAAAAGTCAAGATTGCAACCATGTGTTGCAATTTAGGCAGGCCTATTTTTCATATGTGGCTCACCTAAAACATGGATTAAGCTTTAATTGAACCACTGTGGCCACAATCTTGCCTTTTTTGAGCAGATTCTTTGGACTCTCTTGTGAAGAGGCATTATATAGTATCAGTGGGAGACCGCCTTTCCTGTGGGCGCTTGAAAAAGTATTTTCAACTACATAAGATGGAGCATTTTAAACCTCTTTCAACATAAATTTTGCAGGAAACTTCAGGGAAAAAATGAGAACACACATTGCAACAATATATGTAAGTTACAAAAGCTAACAAAGTGTCTATAAAATTGCTTTGAAAGTACACATAGGAGAAAAAGCTTTAGAAATATACAACAATGTCCTTAATATCTATATGGAACCATCAAAAGCTGACACTAGCAGCAACTCTTAGAGCATTTAAAACTTATTGTGAGTCCAGGAGAAAGCCTGATTTTGAATTATTCCAGTTTTGGCAACTTCTTGATGAAGCAACCAGCACTGAATTTGTTTTTTTATTTGTCATAGTATTTAAGAGAATAATCTCAGCATCATGAATGTAGCATTTGTACAGATCTAATACCCAGAGACAGTACTGACAACATCTCAGTATTTTGGCTTTCCTGTTCCATTTTCCTTCTCAGATAAATTCATCCTTTGAGGGTCTGTAGAAATATTGACCGAAGGGGGCACGGTGGCGCATTTTTTCTCAAAAGATACTGAAAGAACAGATAAAGTATATTGTTCAGTCACCAAATCATGTCCGACTCCTCATGGCTCCATTGGATCGCAGCATGCCAGGCCTCTCTGTCCTCCACCATCTCCCATAGTTTGCTCATACTCATGTTAATTGCATGATGATGCTATCTAACCATCTCATCCTCTGCTGTCCTGTTCTTTTGTCTTCAATCTTTCCCAGCATCATAATCTATTCCAATGACTTCTTTCTTCACTTTAGGTGGCCAAAAGATTTGACCTTCAGCTTTAGTATCTGAACTTCCAATGAACAGTCAGGATTGATTTCCTTTAGGATTAACTGTTTTGATCTCCTTGCAGTCCAAGGATTCCCAAGAGTCTTCTCCAGCACCACAGTTTGAAGGCACCAATTCTTTGGTACTCAGCCTTCCTTACAGTCCAACTCTCATAGCCGTACATGGCTCCTGGGAAAACATAGCTTTGACTATACAGACCTTGGCCCAGCCCATCTTCTAGATCAGTCAAATTTTTGAAGTTATTTCACAACATGGTTTTTCTACATAGTTTCTACTTTCAATGGCCTTCCAGACAAGGGAAATTTTTAAACCAAGAGTCCTAGATATCAGTGTTCAAACCAACATGGAGTTATTGGCTAAAAACAGATCTTTAAGTCAGTTGCTATGAACAAAACTATTTTCCAATTTGAAAAATACCTGTCAATAAGTTAGTCACAATTTTTAAGAAGGGCCTTCTCTAGAGCAAGATTTGAATTGTTGGATTCCATGACCAAATACTTCCACCATTTGCCATGTCATGAGAGAATGTGCCTATGCAGTATCCCAGTCACTGAAAACATTGCTGGTGTTTTGTTTGACTCTCAAATGTATGCTCCCTTTAGGCTTAGATACTTATTATTCCTACTGAAAAGAACAATCCACTGTTCTTATTTCTTTCTGGTCTCTAATATACAGTATATATTGTAAGCAGAACTGCTAAATTTTTAATTAAGGCACTTGAGCTAAGAACTCGATGCATCAAACAAATTGGGATAACCTGCAAGGAAGATTCACTTATCTAATACCTGTCTTCTTGTATCGCCATATATGTATTTTATCACTGTATAACATTCCATTTATTTTATCCTGGAATTAGATCATGTATTTTATTTTTATTTTATCTGGCAAGACCAATCACTTAATAAACTATTCCATTCTATTTGTTCTTTCCTTTCCTGGCATCTTAATTTACTTACTTGTTCATGAGAGTAATATGTGACAAGTTAAAGCATATCTGGGTTTATATACTATGACAGACCTTACATTAAACTTTGAGAAGAGAGTGAGAAGAAAAACAAACTAGAATAAGGAGGTTTTTTTTCCCAATAAATCCATTTTTACTGGGTTTGAATGTCATAGACTGTGGCATAAGAATGGCTGGAATCTCTTATTGCTTTCCATTATCTTAAAATGGTTTAGAAAATGAAAAGAAATTCTGGAGTTATGAATGGCCTGAGCAACTGTCACTAAATCGTCATGGAGTAAGTGTAGTTTTTACTTAATGTGATGTCTTAATCCAGATATTTTGGTTTGTAAATCCTGGCTTGTCAGTGAGCCATCTGAACCTGGCTGCTATAATCTAACCAAAAAGCCACTGTTAAACTATTTTTCACACAATGTCATTGCATCTCACATTCCTCATCTCCATTGTCCTCCATATCAGTCTTTTTTACCTTTTACCGTCACACAATTACCATGTACACAGTTCTTTACAAAGTAACATACAGTACATGTAAGTAGAAATGCAGTGCCCTCCCCGAGCCACTTACAATTTAATTTGAGCAGAGGAACAGAGTAGTAACACAGCAAGAAAGCACATGAACATAATTGCATATAGTTGTTGCAGACAGGACCAAAACTAAACACTACAATTTTTTTCTGGAAGGGAGATCTAGGCACACAAGGCAAAGTCATTGAAATGAGCATTTGCCAAGAGAAGCAGGTAATTAAAGCTGCAGGTGTGATTGTCATGAACTGAGATTCAACCATATGCAAACGTTGAAATTTAAGTCAGGAATAGTTTGATCAAAGATGGATTGATGAGAGTCACCTGAGAAAGGGCAAGTACATGTAATGAGTACAGAGGGGACATTAAAAAAAACCCTGGAGATGCAATGTTTTATTCTCATTAACACTTTCATTAGTCTCCATTATCTTTGTTAAGCATTGTCATACCCTCTTGTTAGAACTGGTAGAATTTGAGTTCCCTAACATTGTTGGCCATGCAGAAAGACTAGGCCAGGGGTGTCCAACCTTGGCTAAGGAATTTTGGGAGTTGAAGTCCACACATTTTAAAGTTGCCAAGGTTGGACACACCTGGACTAGGCGATTCAAAATGTTGGCAAAACATATACTACATAGAACAGGGCCTGGTATGATCTTTGCTTAATCCCTTTAGTATCACTCTTCTTCAGGCCATTCAGGATACAAAATCTGAAGCTGGAAAAGGCTGCTTAATAATAATTGGAGCAGTATCTACTTAACTATTTCATGGTAATGTCCCATGTTCTCAGTGTTTAGCTAAGGTTGTCTGTTTTATCATATTGCTCTCCTCTTGCTGCATATGGAGCCAAATGCATGACCCCCAGTGGATTCTAAGCCAAATTCAAAGTTGGGATTTTCTGGACCATAAATTTCTTCTTTAGCCATCAATTAAATAAAGAAATTAGAATGTTGTTCTGTATTAATTGTAGCTGGGATGCAACATTTTGAAGGAGCAAAAACCCTTCAAGGGTCTTCTTAGAAGGATTGTTTGCTAATTGACTCCTACGCCTGAAGCTTCACTTCACAGAAGACCCTTCAAAATCCACCCCAGAGAGAGGTGGATGAAATTTTTCCTGCAGCATGACTGAGGAGATGATGAAAGGTCAGAACCACTTGGGTGATATTTATGCACCTCAGGATATCATTATGCATATCTGATATCAAAGCTGCAAAGCTCTGAGTGAAGCTTCAATCAAATTTGTATCCCAAGTTGTTCTTTGTAGGAGAAAAAAAAAGCTGGCACCATATCTCTTTCTCTTCTTCTGTGGAAAAAAACCCTGTCAAAATTTAAAGTATGAATTCCACAGTTCCCTGGAAATTCTAACTACATCAATGGAACCTGGTAATTTTCTGGAAATTGTGGGATGATGTGGGATGAAAGTTGTTGCGTCACATAAAATAAATTCAGTGTGCTTTAGAGGGTAAACCAAAAATATCATTGCATACAGTTTTGCTGTTAGAGTCTCTTCACTGGAAATCTGTATCTCCTAAGATCTTGGAAGTTAAAGTAACTTGTATGCTTCAAAGGGCCTGCAGGAATGAGGGGAATGGGCTTTAATAAATATATCTAGGGAAGACATCACCCATGGCATGCTTAAGAAAAGACACAACCACTGCTAAGATGAATCAACCATTACTGAAAACAGACACAGAACAAGTTAAAATTTGTACGGTAAAATGGGCAAAAAAGTTGGATATAATATACTGTTGGATCAATGGGAGAATATGTGGAAGAAAGTATTGTAATTTACATTGAATTATAATCTTAAAGAAAACTTTTATCAAATGATGTATTGCTGGTATTTGACATTAGATAAATTATACAATGGAATTTCAAATGTTTATTGGAATGTAATTAAACTGAGGGTACCTTTTTCATCTTTGGTGGATATGTAAAAAAAACCTAGAGAATATTGAGATCAAATGTGTATTTTGATTAAGAAGATTTTAAAAGTAAATGTATAATTGAAACCAGAGGCTTGCCTTTTGGGGTTAATAGATCAACAGTCTGAAAGATCTCACAAACTTTATTTTTGTACATGGTAACAATGCCAAGGCTCCCTATATGCAGAAATTAGAAAGACTTACAAATATCTACAATGAAGAATGGATGGTTAAACTGATGGAAGTGGCAGAAATAGTGAAACTGATAGCTTTGATTAAAAAAAACTAATTTTATTTTTACCTGGAATCTGGACTTTTTGTGAGAAAATGAAAGGAATAAAATTGTGACTTTGGAATTTTATGATTAGAACTACATGGGATGATAGAAATAATGTGGATTTTAATTTTACAATAAGAGTTTGATGTATTTTTATTTATATCTGTACCAAAGAAAGTTGGAATTTATTTCCCTATTTTCTTTATTTTTTGTTTCTTCTTCTTTCTGTACATTTATCTTGCTTTTTTCTTGACTTCCTTTTAATTTTTCTTCTTTTTGTTTGTTATTTTTTATTCCTTTTTTACATTTAATAAAGTTATATCAAAAAGAAAAGACACAGCCACACATTCCATTTATTTACATGTATAATAGTTGACTCATTTTAATTATGAGTTTGCTGCGGGTTGTTCTATTCCATTCACATACAGTAATTATGCCAAATTATGTGACCCTAATATTGCTTAGGAATTAACATCTTTTTTTTACTGATCTCATTTAAGAATATATTCCCACATACAGCAATAAATACAAGCCAGTAGATGAAATGTTTCACATAACATCAGATTGTTGTATTCTTGTCTAGGATACACATGAAAGTTCAGTGAGAACTCATGTTATTGCTAGATTCAAGAATGAAAAAGGTTTTGGCAAGATTACCAAGACTAATTTCATACTGAGTTTAGGCCTGGATTTGGTCACCTTGATAGATAACTTGGGATTGAGGCCAGGTGGTCTTCTCAACTCTGTGGCACTTTTCTTCAGAATATAGTAGAAATTATGGATCAAGAATCTCAGTAATGTCAAGCAAAATACAAGATACCAACATACAAGTATATAGAGTTTAAGTATATATTTAAATATATACAAGTATATATTTGCATAACAAATGGGCACTTCCTATTTGAAGATACTTCTTAAAAGAGCATTAATGGTTGTGAATTACCAGCTGAGATGCACCTTCCTGGTTTGAGTAAGCGCTGAAGCAAATTAGTAACTAACAAGAGAGATAAATAAGTGTTTTCTGGGTCTTGAAGTCAACACACATCTTAAAGCCGCCAAGTTTGAAAAACACTGTTAAAAGCCTAGCCTCATAAATGTGCCTGCCTGTCTCCCAAGCCCAACAGTAGCAAATAAATTGATATGGCCATAAGTATGTACTGCTATAGTCTTGAATAAAATAAGTTCCATAAAGAGCTGTTCTTCCATCCCAAAAGCTTCCTATTACTCAGGAAAGGAGAACAAAAGATGACAGAAGTATTTCTGATTATTGAGAAGTTGTTATGATTCTGGATATAACCAGGTTTAGTTTCAAGAAACTCAGAATGATATAAGAATGCAGTGAGCTTTGTTGCAGCAACTGATTCTAGTAGTGATGTACCCATTATCTGTACTTCTTAAACCACATTTGAAACAAAATCCTCATGCAGATACTGCCATCCATAAATTCTCAAATGTTATGACTCATTTTGCAATTAAAAATCATGACCCTCATGGGGCATATTAGGAAAAATATACATATATGCACACACCAAGAGCACGCTAACCTGTATTGTATTAAGGAAAATGGTTTGCAAAATATGTATACAAAATGTATATCAGGAGAAATACAAATACTACATTTTGTAGCATAAAATCATTTCATGCATATAGATTTTTTGGGAGAAAAATTAAACTAGTGATAAAACAGAATGGGATGAATTTAAACTTGAACAATAAGAATGTGGGGAAAATTCATCTCAACAGCTTCAGTCACCCCTAATCATGGGATGAATCTCAGATAAGGACCAAGCATTTTCCATATTGAAAGTTTTATAGAGTTTAAGTATGATAGCTATCTTGTTTGAACTTGGATGTTGGCTTAGCCTCATCATTTCTGTTATCTTCTATGATGCTTGCATTGTGTTTTTAAAACAGGCTTGTAGTTTTGAGGAAGGCAAGTTGTACATATTGGTCAGCTGCCATGTACAGCAACGTCTTGTTGTTAAGACTTAATTTGTGTCCTGCACTATTTCAGTGAAATTCCCCCCAATAACATATTTATCCAAATCAATGCCTTTCATCCCCACCCAGCTTTGCTGCTTCAGTGATGTTAAATTAAAAGTGACACTAATTGCATTCTGTTCCACTTACTGGGGTAAAGTAATCAGCTCGTTAGGTCTTTGGCCTGTCAGAGAGCATGTTCTTTCTACTCCATCTGTGTTCATTTGGCTTCCTCTGGCAATTTCAGTTCAGCCCAATATTAGAAACTTTTCCTGCCCCCACAAATGATCCACATTAGCTATATTATCTGCCATCTCAGCTAGCCATTCTGACAATGGGTCATTGGTCTGTGGTGGCACTTCTCTCTCTTAAACCTCATGTATGTCCTCTGTCAATCTGAAAGGGGAGGTTTCCATCATTTGTCAGTCAAATCCATTCTCCACTGAGCATCTTCCATAATCTCTCTCTCTTTTTAGAGTCACAAACGTGAGATGAGCAGTTACATAAGTTGAATATGAACAAGTAAAATATCTATTTCTTAAGATATCCAGTCTTAGGAGATGTGATTTGATTTGGAGCGATACACATGATTTAAGAAACCTTGATTTAATAGACTTCAGATGCCACAGATACAATCTGTCCATGCTTTTATATGACATTTGGATTCAATGGATATTCAAATTTAACAGGTACTTTTTTCCTCATTTTGTGTAAGAGGTTTCTGAAATGCAAGGATTACCTGTGGTTTCACAGCAAGACATATTTACTTGATTTATGACATCAGTACCTGGAAAAATCCTAGAAAAAATAAGCAGCAGATTTGTGAACCTCCTAGAAACGAACAAAGTAATCAAAAAACCAACATGGGTTTTTTTAGAAACAGGTCATGCAAAACAAACCTTATTGCCTTCTTTGATAAAGTGACCAAATTAGTGGACTGAGGAAATGTTGTGGATGTAGTCTACTGAGATTTCAGTAAGGTGATCACAGCCTACTTCTTGGAAAGATAGAACAGTGTGGGATAGACAGTCCCACCACCAGATGGATTCACAGTTGGCTGACCAACTGCACACAGGATGTGATCCTTAATGGAACTAGGTCTATATGTTGGGAAGCATGCATTGGGGAACCACAAGGTTCTGTCTTGGGCCCAGTGTTTTTCAATAGCTTCATAAATGACCTAGATCAAGGGATTGAAGGATCACTCATCAAATTTGTGGATGACACAGAATTGGAATGAATTGCTAATACTTTGGAAGATAGATTCAAAATACAGAAGGTTCTTGATAGACTTGAGCATTGGGTTCTATTCAATGGGATGCAGTTCAGTGGTGAGTAAGGTACTTCATTTAGGCAGGAAAAAGCAAATGCACAGAGAAGGATAGGCAGTATCCAACTCAATAGTAGTCCCTGTGAGAGGAATCTGGGTGTCCCTGTGGACCACCATTTAAGTATGAAGATGATAGGAACTGTCGTCCAATTTATCTGGAAAGTACCTACTAGAGAAGGCTGTTCAAATAACTAGGAACCTCCTCTGTGCTAACCTTGCTTTATTATGTTCCTAATAACCAGGCATAAATATATGTTTATTTATCTATGCTACTTATTCATGTTCTTCCCTTCTTCTGATTCAGATCCAGTCCATTTAGTGTTCTCCCATTGCCAGCTGAAAAAAAGTTGGCTTGTCCAACATTTATGGAGTAGCACAAATGTTACTGTGGAGTTTTGGTGGGCCAAAACAATGTAGAATTCTTAGGTTGCAATCACCATGAATTGAATCTTTGAGTTTAGATGAAGTCCTGCTGCTTGCCTGACAGAACATCTTTCTTAATCTTCTTGAAGAGAAGTGTAATTCTTTCCTTATCAGGATAACTAACCAGCAAATGTGAAGGAAGGAAATCATGATCTCTGTATAAGAAAGACATTTCTGTAGAATTGCTAAGCAACAGGATTATTATTTTTCAATCCTCTGTCATGCATATTTCTCTTTCAGTCTAGTGGGTAGATTCTGTCTCCTGTTTTAGAAATCAAATCAGAGGAGAAATAAAAAGTCCTTTCCTGTTATTTATCTCTAGGGCTGAATTAAAGTCACAGGATTGTCTGCAAAACAGCAGAATGTGGCCAAAAAAATTCAAGATAATAGCCATCAAACTTCTGCCTGTTCAATCACAGTGTTGCAACTGTTATTTTGACTTATTTTTTTAGGATAGAAAAAAAATATTTTACTGGTAGAAAATATGTTATTTATAGTTGAGCAAAATTTGCTGCCCCACAGTGAGGCACCACCTTGCTGTGGTTGGGGGGCTTGTGTGCTCTAATGAAGATGAGAGCTCTGCCAGAGGTTCAACC
>JANHZU010006791.1:31100-44749 GCA_032468055.1 Acrochordus granulatus | reverse complement strand
TGGGAAGACTCTGGGAGGCAGTGCAAGACAGGGGGGCCTGGCGTAATGCAGTCCATGAGGTTGCGAAGAGTCAGACACGACTCCATAACTGAACAACAACAAAAATAGTCTTGCATTTGATTAAAACCATTCTACAGGTTCGGGAACATAGTGGCCGAGTGGTTAAGGTGCTGGGCTTGTTTGCTGGAAGACTAGCAGTTGGAGACCCAAGTACTGCCACATAATGGGGTCAGTTCCTGCTACTTGCTCTATCTCTTACCACCTAGCAGTTCGAAAGTATGTAAAAATACAGTAAGATAAATTGGTGCCACTTTGGTGGGAAAGGTAACCGTATTCTGTGTGCCTTGGTATATAATCATGCTGGCCACGTGGCCATGAAAGCATCTTTGAGCAAACGCTGGCTCCCTCGGCTGTCAATTTGAGATGAGTCCTGCTCCCTAGGGTCTGCCACGATTGGACAGGGGAAACCTTTACCTCTTTATCTTTTATTCTCCAGGCTAGGTAATTCAGTCATTAGAAAATTAAGAACCTGATCAGTTATTTTCAAAAGCAAAATATAATATCAAATTTATTAGATACCTTAATATCTGAATAATTCCTTGTCAATGCAGATGGCAGGGATTGAGGTTTTATTTTTACTTGTTTTCTTTCTTGTCATTGTTTACACCAGTATTTCTCAACCTTAGCAATTTTAAGATGTATGGACTTCAACTTCCAGAATTCTGGGAATTGAAGTCCACAGATCTTAGCTGTTGAAGTTGAAAAACATGGGTTTAGACTGTTGCAACACTAGGGAAGGTATCCTGGGCATAAGAATCCTGGAAATATAGTTTGTAAGTTTCTCTGGAACTCCTTCCAACTGATGATTAAACATTAAAGGTGCAGAAGAGATGAAATTTTGGAAATGGTGGGTGAAATTCTAAAATGAAACAGTACTAGAATAGGTCACTCATATTGGACAAACATTTCAAAGAGAATTGGAAGAACTTTAAACTATGTTTAAAAGAGACGTATGCATTGCCTGGGGAGCATGATGGCCGAGCGGTTAAGATGCTGGGCTTGTCAGCCAGAAGGTTGGCAGCACAAGTTTGAGACCCAAGCACTGCCACATAATGGGGTTTGCTCCCGTCCCTGCCCCAACTCCTGCCAACCTAGGAGTTTGAAAGCATGTAAAAATTTATTTTATTTATATGCCACCGAAATCTGGAGACTCTCGGCATCTGACAACATTAAGAAACAATTTATAAAAAACATTTAAAATAAAAAACACAATAAAATAAAAAAATGGCAGTCTAGCGAGGTGGGCTAAAAAAATTTGAATATAAAAGGGGATGAGGATGGCTGGGAATCCAACAGCCACCTCCACAATGATAATGAACCCCCCCTGGAGCCCCATGCCATCTCACAGAGCCAGGTCTTAAGGACCTTCCAGAAGGCCATCAGGGAGGGGGCAGCCCTTAGCTCGAGGGGCAAGATGTTCCATAGGGCAGGAGCCACAGCAGAGAAGTGCTCTCTTCTCCTAGACCCTGCCAGCTGAAATTTCTTAGCTGACGGAACCGGAGAAGGACTCCTCTGCCGATTCTGGTGGGTCGGGAACTCCCCATCAGGGTGACACTTTCCTGGTCCAGGAAAGGGCGTAACTGGTGCACAATACAAAGCTGTGCAAAGGCTCTCCTGGCTCTCCTGGCTGCGCTTGCTATCTGCTCTTCAGGTAGGAGTTGCAAATCTAGGAGAACCCCAAGTTACACACCGGGTCTATCCAGGGTAGTGCAACCCCATCAAGAGGTAAAGATGGAAATGTCCTAGGATCCGGACCCCCCACCACCCAAAGCCACTCCATCTTGCCAGGGTTCAACCGAAGTCTGTTGTTCCCCATCCAGTCCTGAACAGCCTCCAGGCACTGAGTCAGGGCCAGGACAACATCACTTGGGTCACCTGGGAAGGAGATGTAAATCTGAGTATCATCAGCATACTGAGGATACCTCATCCCATGGTGACGAATAATCTCACCCAGCGGTTTCATGTAGATGTTAAAAAGGAGAGGAGAAAGCACCGAGCCCTGTGACACACCACAAGGTAATGGTCGAGGGCTGGACCTCTCCCTCCCTATTAGCACTGATTGGGACCAGCCACAGAGAAAGGAGCCGAACCAGCGCAAAACTGCTTTAGGACTATGGTTCCCATAATTCTCAGCCTTTGGCTAAGTGGCTAAGAATTCCCAACTGTAGTTCAAGATACATCGAGAGGGTGACATACTGATATCTCCAGTGCTGATAACTCTTTCCTAGACTGAGAATAGTTAACAACTAATGAAAAGATGGTAGAACCTACTTAGGAAAGTCTGTTTTAAGAACATGGCCCTCTTAGTAGATAGCTATTTTGATATATGGGGGCTCCTGCCTCTCTTGTCTGATTGTTTCCTAGGCAGCACTTCTTCCCTTTGTTCCCCAATGTTCTCCACACATTCCATTACAGATCAGAACTATTTTTATTGTTACAGCTATAGTGACAAAATCTTGTAATCTGAATGTGCTTCCTCATTTCTTTGTGCAGACAAGGGAGGAGTTTGTCTGATCCATTTATTCAAACTAGTTTCTTTGAACAGACTCAAGCTGCATTTGTCTAATTGTTGCCTTAGTAGTGGATCTTCCTCCTGTTCTTCCCTATGTGCCCTATTGTATTAAAGGCAAGCTTGAGAAGTAGGAAAAAATCCTGGGAAAATGCAGTGACAAAGCACTTCTGTAACACTTGAATGAGGTGACTCTTGGAGTACCAGGAGTTGAGCTTGATTTGCCCCAACCCCATACACAGATGCCTGAAATCACTTTCAGATATGCATTCAGTGAACTGTTACTAGTGGGATAGGTACTCTCTATCAGTATTCTTCCATCCATCTTTGACTACTAATGGGAATATCCTCATATTCCCAGAGAGCCAGTTTGGTTTAGTGGTTAAGGTGACAGACTAGAAACCAGGAGGTCATAAGTTCTAGTCTTAGCTATGAAAGCCAGCTGAGTGACCTTGGGCCAGTCACTCTCTCTCAGCCCAACAACCTCACAGGGTTGCTGTTGTGGGAAAATAGGAGAAGGAGAGTCTGTTAAATAAGTTCACCATCTTGAGTTTGTTATAAAACAGTAAAGATAGGATACAAATAAATACAAATGGCCAGTTACAAATAGTGAACTCTCAGGTAGACCTGAAAATATTTTTCCGCCTGCTTTGTTTGAAAATCACATTTCTGAGCACAAGCTTAGCTTTTTTTGACAACTGTCAATTCTTTGGACAACTGTTTCCATCTGAGAATAAGTTTCATCAATATTTATAACTTCAGAAGAACACTCTAATGGTATTTATTATTCAAATTTGAAAGGGTTGGTGCTTCTCAATTCTCTTTCATCATATGTTGTTAACTGAGAAATATGCATCTAGAATTTTCAAATTCATCTGCCACTTTGGTATACTGACTTTTAATGTGTATTAGCCCTTCCTTGACAGAAGAAATATTCTCATCTCTGCAGATAAATATATTAAATCTGGATGATCATAATTCCCTATGCCCTTCAGTCACTAGATATAATTTTGATCTGCAAAAGTTCCTGGGCCACTTTTGGAACAACATTTAAAGGCAAGAACATAGTAATTCTACAAAATCCCAAAGCACTTGACCTTATCTGCCTCTGTTTTCATTTTTTTTTCTTTTTGGTGGATGTAACCTTGAGCAGGCACAGAAGAGAAGTGACCAGTCTCACAGTTCAATCAGATGTTTGCGTTTGTTTGGAGTCTAAAATAAGATCAATGTTCCCTTGGAAGGATGTGTAAACCAACTGTGGAGGCAAAAGTGTCAAGTATTTATTCAGTGGCAAAAACACAAATGCATATTGGGGACTCAAGAGGAAGCAAATGTGAATGCAAGGCCACCATGACAGAAGGGAATCGAGGAAACAAGATCTTTTATATCCTATTATTAATTGAACATCACAACTAGAGATCGCACACCATGGCTATGTTCATGGCTTAAAACCGTCCAAATACTTCTCTAGTTTCTCTCCCATGGATTCATTACATGAACTTTAGGGTTTCTGCTTATAAATTATTTGTTCACCAAAAAGTCACTATAGCATCCTCTTTATTGAGAAAGCCTCCCCAAGTGTTTACCAGTCAATAAAAAAGCAAGACAGTTGTGCCTGCAAACTTATGATATAAAAGGTATATCTCAAAAGGAAAAAAAGAGATTGGAAGGACGAGGTGTAGTTTTTATGTTTAAAACATTTTTAAAGCTTTCTGTCTGAAAAAGGCAACTTTATTTTGCTTGAGCAATCTTACTACTATTATATATATTGCATTCCTATGTTAAACATCTTTTAAAAATGGGAAAGGCTCAGTTTTACAACCCATCTGGTATATGGAGACTAATGGCTGGTTGCCTTTGTAGGTCATCCTGTCTGCTAGAATCATGTAATTTTTTGGCTCACACAAAGCACAAGGCAATTAACGTTTTTATTTGACAGCTGTCCTAAGGCTTTTCAAACCACCTTTGTTCAAGGAATTGCCCTAGGGAAGGGATAGTAAGGCCTTGCAGCAACCAGTGGGCTGTATTCACAGGACATTTTTAGCCTGATGCTTGAATTACTTTAACCCATTTTGTGCATTTGTCCAATGCATTAATTCACAAACCAATCCAGTGAGCCATAATGGATTTTAATCTGCTAATTCAGGTTATAGGTTTAGCATCTTCTGTGAATGTAGCCTTTCGGCCTTTATCCAACCTTGAAGAAGGCTGGGCTTGAGACAAACCTGGAACTTGATGCTGAAGGTCCTTCCCTGGACAGATCTAGATCAAAACTAACACAGCGAAATAGGAGGAAAGTGGCTTTTGTGGGGTTGCTCTTTACTGTAAACATTAAAAAGGGGGATGAGCCTCTCATTCACAGCATGCAAATAGAAAATTGCCCCCTTTATGAGAGAGGACTTTGGGCCAATCCCTCCCTCTCAGCCCCAAAAACAGTGTAGGGTGAAGATGGAGTGCTGGGCTGGTGGGAGCAGGAAGATTCAGGTTTGAGTCCCCCCTCAACCATGGAGGCTCCCTGAGAGGAGCTATCTTGCAGGGTTGTGGGGAGAAATGAGAAGATCCTGTATAAAAGGTAAGATAGAAATGAATGAGGAATGAGTAGACATGAAACTCAGTGGCACCTAAGCCATGATTCTGTTTCCCATAGCAGTTACATTTTCAGTTCTTTTCCTGAACAAACCTTGCTGTTTGTGAACTTAATTATTACTATTTGGGGGAGGGGTTGGAATGCTACAAATATTAAATAGCTTATGTCTTGTGTCTTGCTAGCTTGCTCTTAGGGGGTGTTAAAGAAGCATAACATAAGCATAATGTAAGGTTTATAACACAATGGAACAACAAACATAAAAGTAAGGATATCAGATTTGTCTTTCACTGTTACATGGATATGGATGATCCTGTTATCAAAATTAATAGCACGTATAATCTATATATGACATAACAGCCAAAAGCCAAGAAAAGAAAAAGTCTGGAAATGCATGTCAGAAACAGCACAATTCTAAGAAATTTCAGCAACTAAATCTCTTTCTTGGTCCTTCGGTTGAAAAAGACTCACTCAGATATTAAGTAATAAAATCCTTTTAGCCATCTAGCACTGCAGATCAGGCTAGATTTCTCTTTCAAAAGTTGTGTGATAATGATACAAAAAACACCCTTCAACCAACTTTCATGGTATTCAGCAAACATAGAAATGCAAAAGTTCCTTACTTGCCCCACCCCTCTCTTATATCCTGTCTTAATGTCTCTATATCCTATTTGTTTAAGCCCAAGGTTACAAGATGGCTTGTTATCCTATTAATTTAGATCTAACTTGTATACTTAGCAGAGGCTTCAAAATAGCCCATCATCTTTCTTGCTTTGGCGGGGGCATTAAAAGTGTTATTTTGCTGAAAGGAGCCTTGTTAAGGATAGATTAGAAAGCCATTCTTATTCTGCACTTGAATCTCTGCTGTGTAGCAGAGAAGAGAACAAAGGATGCCATATTGTTTTAGCCAAGGGCCCAAAATCCAATCTGGTTTAGAGTCACTTTTGGCTTGGGAGTATACTAGACTAGATTTAATTTCACTAAATCAACAGTGAGCATTGTTACTCATTTATTTCTGGTTTATATCTGCCATAAGTTTGTGTGCTTTGGGATGCACCCTGGTTTGGGAGGATTTGAACAAACTAAACATTTTATTAAGAGTCCAAGACTAAATCATAGAAATTAAAACAACCACATACAGTCTAAGAATATAACCACATCTCATTAATATTTCTGTTGTAGAAATATTACACTAACTAGAGTGAAGCCTTGTGACTTTTGACCAGCATTTAGCAATTGTATAAGTGATTTCAAGCTGCTTACATTTTAGGAAATCCTCTGAACCTCTTTGGTCTGAACAGCCAAGCAGTCTTCTGCTAAGGGTTGGATTCATTGAGAGCTCTATTCCTTGTTAAATATGCATGTCAAGTTTGGAGAAATGATCTTGTAACTCTGAAATAGGTCCTTTCTGTACTTTTTTTCTGGTAGCTGTGAAGCCCTTGATCTTGATTTCCTGGTATTGGGCCAGCTTGCATGAGCTTCCAAAGGCTCTGGCTGATAAGAATGAGTGTCACCTCTCACCAGTACCACTGCTGCCTCCTGGGGAATGCCCCTCTCCAGTGCCACATTTCCCACCTCTGCCTCGTGAGCAAGCAAAGTAGAAATGACAGACACTGCATCGAGGACAGGGAAAAGCTCAGAGAACCTGTCAGCTTTGCTCTGTCTCCTGGCTTTTCAGAGATAAAGCAGCCTGTATAGAAGAGGGGGCAGGAAGAAGTGGCCCCTCAGGCTTGCCAAAGTCTTGCCCTCAGGGCCCCTCAGGCAAATCCTAATTCCAAAGAGTTATTTTTGAGCTTGTTCTTCATAAATTAATCATTATAAAGTGATCATTTGAATTGGGACAGAGGAAGTACCCCTGCAATCCATTAAGATTCAGTGAGCATAGATATGCCTGAAAATCATTAGTTGTGTGATTTGCTGAAAATAATGTTTACAGAGTTTTCCTTTGTAAGGGAGATTTAGACCCTGCTATGGCAGGGAAGGGAAATGCCCCAGTAAATAACCATTTACATCAGGGAGAAACAAAAGGAGTTTCATTCAAGTCCTAAACTGTCAGAAATACGAAGTCTGGGACTTTGGAGAATTTTAACTAAATTGATTTAGCATAAATGTTGAATTCTCCCACATGTTAAGCTGAGGGAAAGCATTCCCAATAAGCTATAATTACATTTTAATCGATGTCCTGATTCTCACAGCAGGGCAGCCTTGAGTGAGGCCCAAAAAATCAAGTTGGTAATTACCACTACCATCATAATGGCTGCTATCCTGACTCTTTTTACCCACCCATTCACAAAGATGCTGGGTCTCAAATACTTTGAAGTAAAACCACCCAATCCTTCTTTAGAGTAGGATTTTAACAGAGCCTAAGTTTTTAACAGAGAAGTGTAGTATCAGTGAGGTTGTCACAGAAGCCACAAAATGGGCTCAGTCTTTAATCTATGCAAAGTATAACAGCCTCCCCAGATACCTGCCTGGGGAAACCATGCTTAAAGGAACAGCAAAAAAATGGTTCCTTTCTGTCTGTTCTGAAAAATGATAGAATGATGCTCTCCTTGTACTGATGTTTGGCACATGGGGCAGAAGCATGCCATATTTTCTCACTGTGGCTTCATGCTAAGTTTATTATGGCAGCCCACAACCTTTGAGACCAGCCAGAATATTAGTTGGGTTTGGCCTGGAGTATTTCAGAGCATCTTAGAACATTTCAGTAAATTTACATTGTACTTCAGAGCTCTCATGATGGAGCCAGGCCCTTAACTGAAACACTCCTTTCCTGATATGGACAGTCCCTGCCCTTAGGAAGAGATCTGCTTTGGGGACAGCTCCAGACCTGCCATAGGGATGGCACCTGTGCTGTTGGTACTCCTGCCTTGGAAGGCACGTGTGGCAACAGCAGAGGGATACTCTCAGTTGCTTGAGGCATACCACTTCACACAGACCATTCTTATTGGGCTGATTGTTGGTACCTTTTTTCTTGTTGAGTAATCTTTGATGCTCCTGTTTTTTAAAATGTTATCTTAGATTTCATTGTAATTTTTATCAAGAGCCTTCCTGTATTAGCAGAAAGTTCAAATTTAAAAAAAAAACTCAGTCAAGCAGAAACTGATCTTTTCAGTGAGAATAAAACTTGCTGCCTTTTTTGTGAAAAAAATATTCACAAAAGATGCCTTCTCCCTGCAGGCCCTGGGAAATTAGAATGGCTCTTGTGACTCCTGCCCTTCCCACTTGAGCATCTCCTACCTAAGAGGACACAGCATAGCTGTCAAGGGAACCCCCAGCTGTATTCTTTGTCAGCTGCAGTTTGACTGCCTCTTTTTTTCTCATCTTTATTTTTAAATGTGTTCCCAGTTTCTTGTCCTGCTCTGGGCCAGAGCTGTTAAGAACTTCAGCTTTGTTTGGAGAGTGGGTTGGAGGAGATGGTTGAGCCTAGATGGCATGGGAGTTGCCACTCAGACATGTTCAGCTGCCTTGCCTGCCCATATAAACCATGCCAGGAGGGCGTTGGAGGAGAGCTCTAGGCGCCCAATGTGGGAAGATTAGCCAAGGATGTTTAAAGACAGTATAGCATTTTCCTGAAGGGCAAATTGGGGCCTGGCTAGGGAGTGTTACTCAAGATAGGAGCAGAAATGGGGAAAAGTGTTCTCTGTAAAGAAGGAAAACATAGGAACTGGTGGAAATTACTAGATCAGTTTTGGGGTTGGAGGAGGGTTGGAGTCTGGGATGTTTTCAGAAACAAAAGGAATTTCTGTATGTTTAACTTGATGCATTTATTCATAAAATCATGGCACATGAAGTTTTTCCAAATTTATGGGCACAAGAGCCTGCCCCAAGACAGTGGAACCTCGCAAGACGAGACTGATCCGTTCCAGAAGAATGCTCTTAGTCCGAAATGCTCTTAAATTGAAATAAGGTTTCCCATAGGAAATAATGTAAAGTCGGACAATCCGTTCTACACCCCCAAAAATATTCACAAAAAAAACCATTTTCAATGGAATTTGATGTAGAAATGATTGTCCCTAACATCTGAAACAAGTAACAATGGTTAACACACAATATAAAGCAGGAATAAGCAACTAACCAGCACTTACGAGGCAGGCTCTGGCCTCGGTTGCTACTAGACCGGCTACTGTATGGCACCCCGTGCTGGCTCGGAGGATCCACTGCCACTCGAGGCAAAAGGGCCTTTTCTCTCAGCAATGTCTCACAGTACAGCACGCAGACAGTAATGGAGTAAACTGCACGTGGCAGTGCCGACAGAACTCTCATGCAGTTGCTGCCTGAACGGGAAATACAGAGTGCACTGACTGATGACGCATAAGTTATTGCGCTAAGTTTGCTCGTCTTGCAAGTCGCCGCTCGTCAACCGAAATAAATTTTATTAAAAAATCTTGCTCATCTTGCAAAAATCTTGTGCAGCGAGGTGCTCGTCTTACAAGGTTCCACTGTAATTAAAAACTTGACTTGGGAAATTGAAGGAGCTTCCCAAATTGATGTTCTCCATAATGCATTTGATTATAATTCCCTGTATCTATTCCCCCTTTCTTTCTCTCTCATTCTCTCTCTCACACACACATGCTGACTAGGGCCGGAAGAAGTGAGGGAAACATTTGGGCTTACATATCAAAATTCAGAAAATGACTAACTTGACCCTGCTGGCATGTCACTCCTTCCTTCCTTCTGAACACGACAGTTCTCTATCTCCAATCTAGGCTATCCTAAAAAGTGGCACCTGGCCCAAGCCCTAGAGCCTCCTCTGCCACTCAAAATGGCTACCTTGCACCATACCAAGGTGAACAAACCTTGGGAAACTACACAATTGCCCTGCAGCCCAGTGCTCCCCAGGATCTTCCATGCACTGCTTACCTTCAGGCAGTGATCTCCCTGTTGACAAGCCCCTGCAGCCTGCCGAGGCTGTTTCAGGTTGCACAAGGCCTTCATTCTTGAAGTGGCTTCAGATAATGTTTTCCTGCAGACTTTGCAGCCTCTGAAAACTGCACGAAAGCACACTCTGTTCTTGTGCAATTTTGGAGGCTCTAGTGGCCATGTAAGAGCATGGCCCTCTCACAAAACTTCTGGAGAGTCTGGAGGTTGTGTTAGAGCAGACGCCATTCTTGAGTTGCTTCTGCAGTTTCATAGTCATTGCATGTCACCTTTGACGCGCATTACAGATTTGCCATCACTGGTCTAGAGGAAATTCTAAGGCGCCAATTTAGGAAAGTAATTATTTATGCACTTATTTCTTGTTAGAAATTCCTTGAGGATTTCCTGGCTGCCTGAAATACGAAAAAGCCCCACTCCCCTTCTATATTTCCTTGGGGTTTATCAAAAAGCAGGAAGCCTGGGAGGTTAGTGTCCCCAGAGGAAGATACAAAGAAAACCAGAATGTCTTTGCCATCCCTTGGTCACCTCAAGTCTAAATCTATTCTACAAGATCTCCATACTTAAGCTGGGTGATTTCTTCCAAATATTTTTCTCTTCCCAACACAAATTCCTTTAATCAAGCCTATTAAGGACTTGGCACAGATGGGGGCTATTTTTGTACAAGATTCTAATTATGGTCCAAATCTGAGCAGGTGACTTCAGGGGAACATTCTGAAAGTGCACTATTTAATTGCAGCCCTTGTCAACTGAATCTTATGGTCAGGAAGGGACATTTCTGCTGTAACTGATTCCAGAGAAGGAAGTAAGCCCCTTGCTAGGACCTGAAGGAAGTGGTGGGACACAGAATAAATAGAAGATAGAGCAGGGAAGACGTTGGGTCAAGGCTAGGAAGGGTTATGTGGAAGGCCATCCTGAACCATGGAAGCTCACTGATTAAGCGTGGACCAGTCTCTCTCTCTCACTCAACCTCCCTTACTCTTGTGAGGATCAAGTGAAGGGAGATTCCCAACAGAAGCTATCACAAGCTCCTGGGAGAAAGATGGGATAACAAATCTATTCTGGACAACAACTTTGTAGCTCTTCAACCCAGAGGCAGAGGAGTGAGGCAGTATCATCTTCCATTAAGAGGGACATTTTGACATCAAAAGTGAAGCCTGGCTGGGAGGGGGCACCTCAGACTGACAAAGATGCTATCTGAGCTCTTGGAGGGTTGTAAATCTCAGTCCCTCTTTTGACCTGATTTAGAGAAAGTTTCCGGGTCTCCTTTCCTAGCTCAACCCGCTTCTAGTATCTGGGCAAGCAAACTGAGTTGGGAAGGCAGCCGAGTTTCCAATATTCTCACGAAGGGTTTGGTTCACACTAAGGTGGAAACCAGGTTGCTTCCTTGGGTCTCAGGAAGACAAAGTCCAGAGAGGACACTCATCCTTGGATTTTCCCACTGCCTTTAGCATCTCACAGGAGGCAATGACAGAAATGGTCTTAGGGCTGGTACCATGAGGGAAGCTAGGAATTGTTCTCCAGCTCAGATTTAAGCCTGCCTTTCATTCTTCAGAGATTTGTTTCCATGTCAAAGCATTTGCCACACTTCTAAAAAGTCCTCTCTGCCCAGCTTCTAGTTTCCTTAAGGTTTGGCTTCCAACTAGCATCCAAGGTGGGGATGAAGGAAATGTACAAGTGGGAGGGATACTTCTGTCAGTAGCACAGGTTTTTGTATGGGAAAGTTGGAGAGCAGAGATTAAAAGTAGTACTCGGAAAGGGGGATTTTCCAGGTGTTCTCTACATCCTTTGTAAGAGGGAGGAAGTCAGTCCCACAGCATCTAGGGTGATGTTGCTTGCCTTCCATCTGCAGTCAGGAGAATTCTGCTTTAAATCTTTAGGTACAGACATCCTCCTTTGAAAACCTCACTTCCACAGACATTTTTGCATCAATTACATTCTCTCTTTTAAAGACTATGCCAGTGCTTCTGTTGGTAGAAAAATTTCCAGTAAAGAGGTGGGTAATTTTCTCATGCTGCAGTATTGCCTAAAAAGAGTAAAGAGAGTCAAAGAAACTGATGTCCAAGACAGGACCTCTTCAGTTGTGGCCCCACCTCTTTAAGCATGCCTTCTGAATCTGAACTGAATTTCCTGTACTGTCAGTGGTCTCTACCACCTCCCATTTTTCTCTGTTTTAAATTGGATGCTCTTTTATAATGGGTTCTCCCCCATTTTGGTTGCATTTTTAATAATGAAGGCAGCTAAACCAACAGCTTCCTGAACTACATAAATAATTATTTGATTTTACTTAATTCCTCTTGCAGCAAGGATGCTTGAAAGGAATATCATAAATAAATGGAACTCTTGTTGAATTTTTATGTTTAGAAATTTTCAGCCCAAAGTCCTTGCAGAGGGCAAAATTGCTCATTTTGGATGGTTGGCTCTGCCCTTTTCTTGACTGGATTGGAAAATGCAAAGCCACTGAATTTAAACAGAAAAGCAACTCCACCAAAGAGAAAGCCAAAAAGTCAGGCTGAGGGGAACTTCTGTAAATGAGTCTGACTGGACATGGGTTTAGAGCTGCTGTTAAGGTCTACCTTGTGGTGATAAGTGTGGTGAAATGTCACTATTTTTCTGCTCTTATTGTGTCCTCAAAGTGTCATCCAGCAGCCTTGTCAAGTGTCACCCAGTCCCTCCTGGGATAACAGGACTCAGGTGATAATCTTCAAGGCCCTACAGAGGAATTTGAAGAATGCCTGATGGACAAAGTTGCTCAGATTCCATCGCAGTTGGAACCCATGCACGATGCATGTCCATTAGAAATTCCTGGGGAGAGGTCTTGCCTGGTTATCTGGGTTCTCAACATTGTCAGTGCAACCACCAATTAGATCCTTGGCCTTCCTGGTTAATGAAAACCTCTAGGACAGTGACCACCAGGTAGGTCCAGGAAGAGATAAATTTCTCACTGCAAGAGGGGACGTTTCTGGGACCTTTTAAGGAAGGTCTGGTCCACCCTCTTTTTAAAAAAACATTGCTGGACTTCACCTGCTTGGACAATTTTCATCCATTTTCCTACCTACCCTTTCTAGGGAAGGTGGTTGCATAGCAGTTTCAGGGGGTCCTGGAGGAAACAAATTATCTGGAGCCCTTTCAGTCTGGGTTCAGGCCTTGTGATGAGACAGAGACAGCATTGGTTGTGCTTGTTAATGGTCTGGCAAAAGCAGGATTGGGGTAGTGCATCCATTCATGCTCTCCTTGACTTTTCAATACCATCAACCACAATATCCTTTTGGGCCAGCTGCTGGAGCTGGATGGCACAGTCCTGTGCTGGTTTGGTTCCTTTCTTCAAAGCCAGTCCTAATTGGTGTTGACAGGGAAGAAAGTTAGCCAGTCCACAGCTGCTGCTTTGTGGCATGCTGCAGGGCTTGGTACTTCCTCCAGTCCTTTTTAACATCTACAAGAAGCCACTTCCTGGACATCTAGTGGACAATGAGCTACAGAACTCCACTGGAGAAGGAAATGGCAACCCACTCCAGTATCCCTGCCAAGAAAACCCCATGGGCAACAACAAAAGGCTAAAAGATAGGACACCAGAAGAAGAGCCTCTCACATCAGAAGGAATTACAAGTAGCTCCAGAA
>JANHZU010006790.1:28222-39921 GCA_032468055.1 Acrochordus granulatus | reverse complement strand
ATGTGATGGGCGTGGGCTTGGGAAGACTCCGGGAGGCAATGCAGGACAGGGCGGCCTGGCGTATTGCAGTCAATGGGGTTGCAAAGAATCAGACACGACTGTGCAACTGAACAACAACACAGATTAGATCTCCATGTGAAGTATACCATTTGCTGTCCAGAAGGAACATCAGGGCAAGACTAACATTTGCTCATATATAGGCAAAGATAGGAGTTCTGGAATAATGTGCTCTGGACAGATGAGGCAAAGATAGAGTTATTTGGCTATATTACCAGAAGACAATTGTAAAGCATGGTAGTGAAAAATGTTATGATTTGGGGCCACTTTGCTCATCAGGGCCTTGGCAGTTTGCCATGATAGAATCCACTATGAATTCCTAATTGTTCCAGAGGTTGCTTAAGGGTAAAGTGAGAAGACTGAAGCTCAGTTGAAAGTGGACCTTGCAGCATGACAATGACCATAAATATTTAAATCAATCCACCAAGAAACAGCAGGAAAAAAAGACAGGTTCTGGAAAAGCCAAGTCAAAATCTGGATATAAATCCCATTGAGATATGTGGGGTGATTTGACACAGGTTGCAAATGAAAAAATTCTGTATAGAAGAGTGGGAAAAAATTCTTCCCAGTCAATGTCAAAGATCATTATACAGTTAGAAAAAATGCCTACATGAGATTATATCTGCCAGAGTATTTAGTATTAGAGCCAAATATATTTACTTTTTCCACTCAGTAAAATGGCTTACCTGTTGATTTTTTATTAAATAAATGTTTGCAAAGTAATTTTTCATAGCTTTTTTGTTCAATTACATTACCTTTATCTTTATATACTGTTAAAGTGAAGATAAAATATTGATTATTAAAAAAGAGAAAAAAACTCTTTACATGAGGTATACTTACTTTTTTACATGACTGTAAATGAGTGAGAATGGACTTGAATTTTCCTCGATCTTAATCTAATCTAATACCTTAACATTATACTTGCAAATAACATTTCAGTGAAGTTATCAAATTAATTCAAGGTTGCGATATAAACGATATACAAATGTTAACAATGTGTAGCAAAGGAAAACAGAAGAAGTAAAGTTTCCAAGTAAAACCCTCTGTTTTTGTCAAAGCAATGAATATCTGATAAGAACTGGAGTTACTAAAAAAATGAATCGCAGTAACCCTTCCCTCCCCTGGTTCTAAAGAGTTCTACATAATAGAACCAAGCACAATACAAAATGCAAGAGAAGAGACATGAGTTTCTTTGGAAGAAGCCTAGTTATCACAGATATTTCAGGGTTAATCTTTTCCTTCTAATAAGCCATATATAATAATATTAAAATACTATAGCTAGATACTCTCAGTTTACTATACAGGTAGGTTTCTTATAGGCTTACCTGATAGCTGTGAAAAAGAGTTAAAATGGAAAAAATAAACTATAATGATAGCTTTCCTAGCAGGCATGTTTATGAGATCATACATCAATTATGTCCCAGCCAATAGCAACTTGAATAAAAAGTTATAGGAGTGAACTTTTAATTAAAACAAAAGTCACTCTGAGGAGCATAAATCATACTTTGGTAACCATAACAAATAATCTCATTTATTTGGATAAATTAGTGGGAAATAAATCACTACAAATCAGGTGCCATAAGAAGCACTGGAATTTAACTTGAAGTTAGTGAAGAAAGGGCAGCAGCAGTCTCAGACTACACAAATAATACTGAAGCATCCACTCAGTTTTAAAGTAATTGTTTCATGCTACGTTTCTTGAGAAGCTAACTAAAATTTCTATGAAGTTCTAAAATACATCAGTACAATTTATAGAATGATAACATATAAGAAATATTTTCAAGTTAACATATCTTAAGTAAATTTCTTTAGCAAATTTCCTCTTTAAATTTGCAAAAAACTAATATTAAAATATAGTAGGCAATCTAATGAAAATTGTAATCTTACAAAAAGATAACACTAACAGTTCATTATTTCCTTTCCTTTCACTAACTACAAATTACTCTCTTTTTTTAATAGCAGGTATATACTAGATTCATTCTTTCCCTAGATGTATTTTTACATCAGTAAATTCCTTCTGATAATTATGTATGCCACAAATAACAGCTTGCATATTTCTTGTAAAAGAAAAGCTGAGACAAAGAATTTTCTGATACGCTCATGTTGCTCCAAGAATTCTCCTGACAACGTTCCCACACCCAACTTAATTATTTCCCTACTGTAAAAACACATTCCATCTGCACTTATTCTAATATTCTCAAGTCCAAAACCAATACACAATAAAGTCAGTTAAATAAATGAAAGATTGAAACCCATACAAAAAGCTCTGAACTATTCTGCGAGTGAAACATCTCCAACATCCATTTTTATGCTGACATTTCACTTTAAGTATAATATTTTCTTAAGCCCTGTTTATGAAAGAATTATCATGCTCCAGGCATATTCTCTACGATAGCATGCTCTGTAGTGCCATTGTAGCTTAAGGTTTATTGTTGGCTTTAAATAATACTTTGCTATACGGTATTCCAAATTTCTATTTGAAATGTATATTGTACATTCAATATGAAAAAGAGTTTGAAGTAATTCATAAAAATATTAAGGAAAAAAGATTTCAAGGATAAATGAAATCCGTTTACCTTTACAAACAAAGATTATTGCAAATATTTCAGTAATTTCATTCTTACTGATCTATTATAATACATATCATTTTCCTATTTGGGAGCTCAAATAGCACAACATAGGATTCTCTCTCTTTTTTATCCATACAATACATCCTGCATAACATGTTGGAAAGAGAGATCATGACTGGCCGAAAATAACCCAGGTATGATTTTGAGACGAAGGTTTCCCTGGTCTCAGATCAACACTTTAAACACAATACATATTATTATCATACAAATCCTATCTACTCATTATAGAAATAATATACAGTATATATAAACATATCCTAGGTAACTATAGACTGTACTTAAAATTAATCCTGTTTTTCAATCACTGATTTTGCAAAGTTTCTTAAAGAAGGCAACTGGACTTTAATTACAAGACGTTATTGGAGATGTTTCGCCTTCTATCTGGAAGGCTTTTTCAGTCTATCTAAAAATGAAAAAGAATGGTCAGGAACATTTCTAAAAAAGGGGTGGGGCAAGATGAGAAACATAGTAAGGTTACACATAGCTAGTTTAAACAGGGTGATAAGTTCCTAACAAAAGGGAAGGGGTTTGGGGGGAAGGATGCAGGAAACAGCAAATTTTCACACAACAACATAAACAGAGTGATGCTGGTCAGTAAAGCTTTTTCAGCACATTGATATGTCAGAGCCTCCTGCATAGTTCTTTTTTGGACAATGATTTAAACATAAATCAAAGGTAGTTGGAATTTCGTTCCTCCACCATGATTTATTGAAGGATTTAAAGTCTTAATATATATTATTGTATTCCTCTTGAAAGCCAGTTAGTTTCTTTTTCAATTATTTGAAATTGGCAATTTTGAAAAGTATATCCATGCTGTTCAAGGTATAAATGTACTACAGATGAATCAGATGTTTTATGTTGTTGAAATCTTCTAAAAAGTGGTTCTCTACTCTCTCTAATATAAAATTCTGAACAAAATTCATTGCATTGAATAGAATAGATGACATCTATCTGTTTGTGTTTGGGAACTTTGTTCTTAGGATGAACCAATCGATGTTTAAACATGTTCATGGGTCTGAATCACACACATATGTTGTGTTTATGGAAAATTCTCCTGAGTTTCTTTGATACTCCAGCAACAAATGGAATGGTCATATTGTTACTTTTGATAGAATCTTGTCTTGCAGAGGAAGTGGGAGGGTCTCTTTTTGAAGTTTTACAGGTTTTGATAAACCTCCAATATAGATAGCCACAATTATTGAGGGTTTTTCTTATATGGAAATTTTATTTGATGAAGTCTTCTCTGTGTGAAGGTAAAATACCTGTATGAAGTTGTAAAATCCTGATCACTCCCAGTTTATATTCCAATGCGTGGTGGGAGTCAAAGAAATATATTGATCTGTATGTGTAGGCTTCCTATAAATTTCAATACAAAGGCTTCTGTCCTTTTTAATGTTTATGGCACACTGTAGAAAATCCAAAAACTATCTTTAGTATTTTGGACTGTACCATAAACATCAAAGAACAGGTGCTTTGTACTGAAGTTAAAAAGGTAAAGGTCTCCCCTTTTGGTTGTGTCTGACTTTAGGGGATGGTGCTCATCTCCATTTCCTAGCCAAAGAGCTCGCGTTTCCATGATCATGTGGCTGGTGTGACTGTCTGCCAAAGTGCACAGAATGCTGTTACCTTCCCACCAGGTAGTAACTATCTACTTGCATTTTTACATGTTTTGAACTGTTAGGTTGGCAGAAGCTGGAGCAAGTAACAGGAGCTCACCCTGTTACGCGGTAGTTCTTGGGACTTGAACTACTGAGCTGTTGAACTTCCAGCTGACAAGCCCAGCATCTTAACCACTTCTGCCACTGAGCACCCGTATAAAGTTGGAACTGCTTAAAAACTAGCAATATTTAAACTGAGGTGAAAATGCAATAGAAGAAACAATTCAGTAAAGTCCACACTATTTCATACTCTAAATTTTACTCAAAACACATATCAGAATATAAGTACTGGATACAACTTTAGCGTTGATCTTTTTGCAAAGAATTGAAAAAAACAATTAAAACAATATATGCATAAAATAAACATTGAGATATACTAAATATATTTTCTTAATTCCTGTGCAATTTTTATTTCATGTAAAAGAAATATTGAGATGTTAGAAATCATAATTCATATTGTTTTAGTCCAAATCATGGCATATAAATGTATCATTTACAATTTCTGACAATAATTTACCATTTTACATTATCTTTTGGCTTTAATTATTACTTTCATAAATAACAGAAACTGCTGATTATCATCCAAATTAATGAAATACCTGGAATTCTGCGATTCTGAAACATCCGAATCTGGGCACATTTTTTTCACCTGCAAAAAAAAAATGATACTTTAAAAATATCAAAATCAGAAACATTTCCTTATCTGAACTTTCATGCACTTACTTTGTATAATAAGAATAAAAATTATTTACCATTTCTGTGAAATGCTACTCATATTTTATAAGAAAGACATGCAATATAAAAAGTGTATTTCATAATTATCTTATAAACAGATGCCAACTTAACTGCAGTTTGGGAATATTTTGTTTTGGAACAAAAAAATAAAGGTAGAAGTTTCACCATGTACAAATGTGAATGATAAGCTGCTCCCAATTCTATGAAGAAATGTTTTCTGACATGATACCACTTTTATTTCTTATTGAGGCTAATAATAGAAGATTTTGTGAAAAAAAGTGCATTAATGTGGAAAATTTTAGAAGGAAAATTCAAAATGAAACCACAACTTTTCTTACTGTGTATAATCCCAGAAAAAAATCAATAAGAAACATCATAATTTAGTGAGATATATGATTACAGCAGCGAGAATAGCTTTTGTTCAACACTGGGGAAAAAAAACACAATTCTGACAATACCTGATGGAGAACTTCAGATACTTTGTTCGACATGTAAGGAATTTGAATATGGTATAGCACCTCTCCTTCAAATTGTGCCTTCAAATTGTGGTGCTGGAGAAGACTCTTCAGACTGCAAGGAGATCAAACCACTCAATCCTAAGGGAAATCAACCCTGACTGTTCAATGCAATGACAGATACTGAAGCTGAAGCTCAAATACTTTGGCCACCTAATGTGAAGAAAGGACTCATTGGAAAAGATTGTGATGCTAGGAAAGATTGAAGGCAAATGGAGAAGGGGACAGCAGAGGGTGAGATGGTTAGACAGCATTATATATGAGATGGGAGTGGATTTAGGCAGATTCCAGGCAGTGCAGGACATGAAGGCCTGGTGTGCTGCGGTCCATCAGATCGCGACGTATTGGACATGACTAAATGACTGAACAGCAATGCAGCAGGTCTCAGTATATTCACAAGACAACAGTAAATAACATAAACAACTTAACAAAATTATGTTTTCAATAGTAAAGTGTACATCCACTGTATGCAGCCAGTAAAGGAATATAGTAAAGTGTAGAGTAAGAACCATGATCTATTGATATGTATTTGTACACATTGGACAGAACCTATGGATTAATTTAGATTTTTTTGCACTTTGTGTCCTGTTATATAGCATGAGTCAAGTATTCAGCTGAATAAGGGAAAAAACTGTCCCTGTGTCTGGTTGTTTTGCTATGCAATAACCTATAGTACTGTCTAGAGGGAAGAGGTTCAAACAAATTATGTCCAGGGTGAGAGGGGTCTGCAGATATTTTCTCCACCCTTCCCTTGACCCTCTCAATATACAGGTCCTCCATGGAGGGCAGGCTAGCTGCAATTATTGTTTCTGCAGTCCTGATTGTTCACTGGAGTCCGTACCTGGCCTGCTTGGTTGCTGCACCGAACCAGACAGTCATAGATGTATAAAGGACAGACTTAATGATTCCTCTGTCGAACTATATCAGCAGCTCTTGAGGCAGGTTGAGTTTCTTGACCTGATGCAAGAAATACATCCTCTGTTATGCTTCTTAATAACAGTGCTAATGATAACCATCCATTTCAAGTCTTGGAGATTATTGAGCCCAGAAACTTTACTACTACTACTGATAGTAGTAGGATTTACTACTGATACTATGTTGCTGAGTATGGTAAGAGGGAGTGAAATCGGAGATAAAAGGTAAAGGTTTCCTCTGTCCAGTTGTGTCTGACTCTAGGGGGTGGTGCTCATCTCTGATTCATAGCCAAAGAAGCCAGCATTGTCCAAAGATGCTTCTGTGGTCAGCATGACTATATGCCAAGGAACATAGAAAAACTGCTACCTTTCCCACTGAAGGTGGTACCTATTTACCTATTTGCATTTTTATATGCTTTTGAACTGCTATTTGGTAAGAGCTTAGGCAAATAATAGGAGCTCACCCTGTTAAGTGATGCCTGGGTCTTGAATTCCAGCTGCCAACCTTCTGGCTTACAAACTCAACATTTTAACCACTAGACCACTGTGCTCCTTCTAGTAAAGGTTTCCCTATCAGTCATTACTGACTCTATGGGGTGGTGCTCATCTCCGATTCACAGCCTGGTGAGCCAGCATTGTCCGAAGACACTTCCATGGTCATGTAGCCGAACAGAATGCTGTTATCTTTCCCACTGATTCAGGCAGTACTTATTTATCTACTTGCATTTTTACATGCTTTCGAACTGCCATGTTGGCAGGAACTGTGGCAAGTAACAAGAGCTTGCCCTCTTACATAGCAGTGCTTGAGTCTTGAACTGCTGAGCTGCCAGCCTTCCAGCTTAACCCCTCAGCCACTTTGCCCCTTCAAATAGGAGGACTCGTTCAAGATTCACTGTCATCTTAACAATTTTGAGCATATTCAGCTCTAAGATGTCTCAACTGCACCACAGGACCAGCTGTTTAACCTCCCATCTGAATGCAGACTCATCACCACCTCCAGTGAGTCCAATGACTGTTGTGTTATCCACAAACAGAATTTTGTTTTCAGAATTTTGACAAATGGGTCCCAGAGGTGACGTTATTGGTGTAGAGAAAGAAATGCAGCAGAGAGCAAACAGCCCTGAGTAGCACCAGTAATGATTGTCTGAGTACTGTATGTAATTTCCCCTAGGCTCATCTATTGCTTTCTGTCTGTCAGGCAGCTGCTTATTCCCTTACAGATATGGGCAGGGATATCTTTATACACTTTATAGTGAAGAACGGTTGGATGCTAAATGCTGAAGTCCATAAAAAGGATCTGTATATAGGTCCTTGCAGAGTCAAGATGTTGCAGGATATAATGCAGTGTCATTTTGACAGCATCAATAGGCAAACTGCAGAGGGTACAAAAACTGATCTGACTTTCAGAATGGCCAGCACCAGCCTCTCAAATAACTTCATGATTCCAGATGTTAAAGCGACAGGTCTATAGTAACTTGGAGAATATACAGCAGTGGCAAAACTAACAATAGATATACACAATATAAGTTTAACTAAATTTAAGCAACAATATATGTTGCTTAATATATGGTTCTTATATATTAATATATGGTTGGTTAATATATGGTTCTTATACATACAACACATCACACAGCATAGTAAATATAATTAGTTTGACTCCTAAGTGCATGTCTACAAATTATTCCAAATTACCAGATTTATAAAAAGGGGCAGGTAGAAACCTAATAGGCTTTTTATTATTATAAAGGTAATTTAATAATTTCTGCTGCGGGACTGGAGAGAGCACAACCTTAATTATGAGGGTATGAGGGAGACATAGTAAGATGCATGAGGGTTGAAAGGAAGCACAGTGAGGAGAGTGTAATTGTTGTGGGAATGACTCTGAGAAATGGAAGAGATGCAGCCTAGGGAACAGTAAGATAAGAGAGGACATACCCACAGCTGCGTAATGGGCAGAGAAAGAAACTCAGAAAGGAACTTCCTATTTTATCAGCCAATAAAAGTGACATGGGAGATTTGTACTTTCAAGCTGCAAGATTCTGTTATTGTAACCTTCCAATAAATTAGAATTAGCTCATCTGGTCATGTTTCCTGTCTGGACTACCTAGGAAGGCTGACAGATAGTGTGTGAAGTGTACAGAAGTACATGAGAGCTATAGCAAGGATTGGAGATGTTGTGCAAGAGATGCATGACAAGGATCAAGGAGGATATATTGGGTTGCATGAGTAGCAGAGATGTGCAGGGTAGCTCTGAGACGGTGCACAGAGGTGATGAGTGATGGGGTAGTGTATGTGCAGAAGGGTTGAGGAAGGGTGGAAGATGGGGGAGACTTACTTCAGTGACTTGCAACCTTCCCTGCTGGCTTCCCCATTGATTTTATGGGGATGCTGCCAAGGATCACATGCTGATCACATGATCCCTGGGCATTGCAACTTGTTGTAAATGCAAGCCAGTTGACAATTTATTGCCCAGATCATGAGTACATAACTGTGGGGGCACTGGGGCAGCCAGAACTCCAAAGACTGAGTGTAACCAGCATTTGTTCAGTGCCATCATAATTTTGAACACTTGCTGAAGAAACCATCACAAATCATATTAAAAAGGGAGAAAAAAATGGAGAGAGCTAGTTACAGAATTCATTCACTTCTGAAGTTGTCTTCTGAAATTGGTATATTTATCTATTTTTGCCAAATGTGATGCTCCACTTAAAATATTTTACTGTGATCTAATGCTATCTATAAGATATTATGTGCTTTGTTTTTTAGTACATCTAATAGATGTAAAATTAGCATTCAATGAGCTTATATTTAAAAAAAACACAAATTAAGAGATTCAAATGTTCATGCTTTCCACAGAGTTTGAGTTTTATTAAACTCACGTAAGCAATTTTTATTGTAATTTTATATTTATACAAAATTAATACAGTGAGTTTAGATCAACTATTATGGATATACATTTTAAAACTGTTAAAAAGCCCTACCATAATCTACATGTTACATTTTTGATTGAAGGCACAGTGTAAGCTTGATCATATCTATAGTGTTTTGTAAAGAAATATAGTTTAATCTTGATAATCAAGAGTTAGAAACTGCATAACATGAGAAATAGTTTTTTTAGGATCAGATACAAGCTTCAAATTCAAACTTTCATTACTAAAACAAGTGGCCATGTTCAAAATACAAGTGAAAATCATTGTTGCATTTTACTCAACAGCAATAAATAGCAAGCCTTAGCTTCCCCACCCTTTTCTCTTTTGCAATTATTATATAAAACTCCAAAGAAATCCACTGCCAATTTTTAATACATCAAAGTACATGATTTACAAATGCATGGAGCTGTTTAATACTTTGACAATAAAACAGGGTGTTCAGTAGATAGAAAAGAAAAATAAGAAAAATAGGTAAATGGTCCACAAGGAAATGAAAGTACTTCAGATAGTATATACCATAGGTCTGTGCTAATTATTTAAAAGGAGCACTTTGAAGAACATGTTGGCACAAGTAAAGTACCCTCTTTGAAGACTGAAGTAGCCACATCCCATGGAAGGGTTCTTCCCTGGCTAGTTATCCACATGTGCTTGTAGAGATAATACATTTCTGGGTACAAAATCTTTTATGAAATGGATTTGCATACATATACATATAGTACATAGCCAGCTGGAGAAAAACTTTGATGCAGCCAAGATCACCATTCAAGAGGACATAGCTGCTTTAATACGTTAGAGAACATGTCTCAGTGTTCTCTGCAAAGTACCCTTTCACATGCTTTGTGGAGAGCTATTATAGGATCTTCCAATGTTATTTATCTATTTATATTACTTCTATACAAGTTTTTTAACCTCTCCTCAGACCAGACTTATTATAGTTCAGTGACAAATTTTGAAATGATTCTGAGAGCTCCTATCCACGGTTCATAAAAGTCTGCATAAACAAAATTAAACAGTTGCCAAGAAATGCTAGTATAACTCACATTTTAATTGCTCCTCTTGTTTTATTTTGCATTTTACACTCTTACTTACCACTCTATACATATTTAATAAGTGCATGATGAGTGATTTAATATTTTTATCAATGATTTTTTATTTTGTTTTCATATAGTTTTTTCAATTCTTTTACAAGGATCTAAGCATGCACTTTCTTTTCTCAGCATATATACTTTTATGATTCAAATTGGAAACAGTTCTACAGAAAACGATTTTTGTGGAATCATTTAGTATAATTCTAAGTAAATGTATGCCTTTAAAAACAATGCAAACATCAATAATTTATTAGAATATAATTTATGAAATCTTATTTCATAAACTTTTAGTTCAAAAGTCGTAACTGATCAGATCCACATAGTGTGTGCATCCTGATTAAAGAAACTTGTTATCTGACATTCCTGTATGCTGTTCACTAGAACATATAAACTCAACTGAGGAACAAATTGGTTTCAATAATTTATCATATTTTTCTACAAAATACTTTTCTTTAGCAACTTCCTGTAACTGTAAATCTGTTTTCACAAACTGTTTTTCTTCTGTTCAAAACTTGTCTATAATAAAATATTTTACATATAACAAATGTCAAATAATTTTTAAAATCCCCAAACATCTTTAATATAAATTATCTTCAAGAAAACAGACTTCAAAAGTAGTATCTGTTATCATTTAGTAAGACTATAGAATCTGACTTTTAACTTTTATTCTATTCTTGTAGTGTGCATGTTTTTAAAAACAGCATGGTAAAATGTGCCAAAGCAACAGTAAACATAATAGTTCTTATAGTCACTTTAGTGAAATTTCTACAGTACTTATAAAAAAAACCTATTTCTAAAAGAAAAAAATTATTCTGTGCTTTATGTTACTCCTTTAAAGTACTAGAAAAGAAAGTATGTGTCATAGTGTGGTTTAAATAGCAATTATTTGCTACCACAAGTCAACATAAGTATAATCTTTATATATGTACAGACACATAATTTGAATACTCTAACAGCAGGGCTTCTGAGTAAATGTGAATATAACTATGCTGTTGTTATTTAGAAAATCTGTTTCTAAAGTTATAGATTTCTTAATATTGCTTTTCCCACACAATATAACTGAATTCAAATATTCATTAATTATCAAAGGTTTTTTTTTTGTTCAGTCGCGCAGTCGTGTCCAACTCTTCGCGACCCCATGGACTGCATTACGCCAGGCCCCCCTGTCTTGC
>JANHZU010006789.1:0-14033 GCA_032468055.1 Acrochordus granulatus | reverse complement strand
AAGTTCAATACGGGGCTTCTCATCCCAAAGACATCCTCTCTGTCTGGTGTCTTTTCTTTTCATGAAAGCCCATCACGACACTGGAAAGAGGTTTCAACAAGCAGTGTATATTGTGTGGGGGGGTGAGAGAAAAAAAAAATTAATGGAAAAAATTCATGCAAAATCCTGAAAATTAGGGAAAGTTTTTAATGGTAATTTTAAAAAAAATATTTTAATTTTTTGCCTTATTCTAACAAGGCAAAATAATATGTAAAATCTTAAAAACTGGACTCTTAATTACAAGATGTTATTGGGGACGATTTGCCTTCAATGAACGGCTTTTTCAAGCCATGTAAAAATGAAAAAGGATGGTCAGGAAATATGTTTTTCATTTTTAGATGGATTGAAAGAGCCATTCATTGAAGGCGAAACGTCCCCAATAACATCTTGTAATTAAGGTCCAGTTGCCTTTTTAAAGAAACTTTGCAAAAATTTTTGCATTTTTTAGTATTTGTCATAACCTGGATTAATGAGAATATTCATAGAATATTTATAGACATTTGACAAAGGGACTGTTCTGCGCATTTCTATATTTCTTTTGAAGGAATTACCATAAAGCCAAGGCAAATTTCCTTACTATCTGTTCGGATTTCCAACAATGATCCGTCTCTGCAACTTTCCTTTAAAGAATGGCCTGGTATAAATGGTTGCTCTAAATAATTACTGTGTTTGATTTTTTTTTCAAAAATTATCTGGACAACTCATCAGACGTGGAATCCACATCTGCAAGAGAGACAGTTTTTCTAACACGTACACTGAGAGATGTCATAGTTGCTCCCCTGCAGCATCTAGAGAAATACTTTTAGTCATTCCTTTTTGGATAGAACTGGAAAATTGAAGGAGTTGTTGGACCAAAGCTGAATGAAGGGATGAGTAACACTGTTACTTCAGTTTAACGTTTTAATTTCCAGCAAAAAGAGAATTCCAGATAAAAGAAGCAAGCAGTCTTTGCTTAAGGAAAAAAGTATCATTGTAGAAAGATGTATATGTTCTAGCCAGAATTTATGTAAGAATGTTTCTTTTTTTATTCAGTGTGGTCAAGTCTAACTGTAGTTCATATTATTTCTTTATCCTTTCGCTATTTACATAGTGAATTCTATATAATTTCAGCCTTTTCAGGCTGAGCTGTAAAGTTTTTTTTTAATATTTGTCTGGTGGTTAATATATTAAATTGTATTATTTCAGAGACTGAACTTTCATTGCATCAGGCCATCAATACCTTGTGGTCTGCTTGGAACACTGCATTCTCATTTGTAAATTTTCAGGACTTTTGCATTTTGTCTTTTCTTCTTTTTAAATAATATTTATTATGTTTAACACTGGTGAGACTGATCTATTTCCCAATGAGGAAATGTCTAAGAACAAATGTCTACTCATTTCTATGACAGAAGGTAGTGTGATTGAAAATATTCCATTTTTTACCTGTGATGTTTTTTAATTGTCAGAACAAAACAGATGTTAGGAGACCCCATCACTTTTTCACATAGGGATTGAGGGAAGTTCCCTAGAAGACAGATAGTGGCTAAGGAACCTAGCTCTTTCTCCAGAAGTAGGAGGCAAGACCAGGATATGAAGACATGGAGTCTTCAGAAGGAAGGCTTAATTCCTCCAGCTTTCTATTCTCAGATCTTCTGCTACAAAGTTATATTTTAATGGTTTTGCAACAATCCCTAGTAGTAATCCAGGTTAGAATCGAATTGCTTTGTCTCCACTTTGACTTGGATATTGAGTTAGTCTGCAAGGTAGTCCTGACAAGAAGTACTATCAGATATAGTAGATAGAACTAGTACAGTAATTATTGTACTTGTACTAATGTGACCTTATTGTAAGGGTATATCAACAGGATCTTGCAAAACTGAAAGTACATCTCCTGTCATTCACATTTACTCTCCTGAAAACTATGAATGGTTCTTTCTGAGACATTTTCACACCCCTCCTCTTTCAAACTTAAATTTCTCTTAACAGACTGTTGTTGGGGCTGTGGCTCTTCCTCATATCTCATAAGGTCATTCCCAAGTTCAATTACAGATTGATTACAGCTATGGTTTTAACCAGTAACTTTTTAATCTTTTTGTGATACTTCTGATCTTTTGGACACTCTACTTCTGACATGCACACACACACACACATTTGCACATTTTAGACATAAAAATCCAAGTGCATGCAACAAACATTCATCATGTTTCAAAGGATATATAAGAATCTTAGAGATTCCCTCCATCCATTTCATATTTGTTTAGTGGGCAAACTACTCTTTTATGAAGATTAAATAGCTGATTTGCTGTTAAGAGCTGAATTATTCTAAGAGCTGAATTATTCTCATGATGAACAAATGAAACAGAAAATTGCTACAATTTTCCACAGACATCAATAAATTCTTATTGATTGAAATTGCAAACAGTTGTTCTACTTGGTCAGATTAACATCTATTACAAAAGGTTTTGTGCATAGTGGTATTGTCAGTTTGGCTCAGCAACTGACAGTTTTGTCTCAGAACTACCTCCTACCAGCTGTTGGTAGGAATATAAATTCCAATTTCCAAAATTTCCAAGATTCACTCTTGAAATACTGTCCCCACTGAAACTTAAGTTTATAATGTTTTGGCATTTCTGGAAGTCTATGATGTATGTAGTAGCTTTTCTGTTAAAAGTGAAACCAAGGAATATAGACTCAAAGTGACATGCAGTATCTAGACCTTGAGAGGAAGAAGAGAGTTTTGAAATCATGGTTATCTTTCTTATTTCCTGTGATATATAGCTGATTGTTTGGAAATGCCCAGCCAGGCAAGGAGGAGGAATCAGGTGAGAAATTAGTCTCACCTAATCACCCCCCCCGTTCCTTAAGCACCATGGAAGTTATCTATCTGTTCCTAAGGGAAAGCTAACAGTCTGGAGAAATTCCTGTTTTATAGGTAGAATTGCAATATTCAATAAACTAAATAAATAATATAAATATTAAATAAATATTGTAATATTCAATAAACAATATTCAATAAACTCTTCATGTGTTGATTTATTGCTTGGATCTGATATGATCATTAAACTGAATCAATATATTTCTTTATTCATATTTTTGCAAATGGAAGGTGAAACAGATCCCCAGGTATTCAGTTTAATGTCTTAAGTTTGCATGATAAGGGAAGCAAGCAAAATTGCAAAATAAAGAGAACAATTCCCAAATTCTGAAATTTGGGATCCTGACTGAATGTATGCAGAAATCCCCTTAGTTGTTGGCTTCATTCCCTTCATTTGAAAGCCTTTGAAAATATACTGTGAGCAAGAATTAACTGTGCATCATCACTTTCAAGGATACCACTTAGGTTTTAGTCATTTTAGCATAACCTAGAAATGACAAAAGTAGCCTCTTTGCAAGAATGTAGAAAAAGAAGTTGTCACCAGAGGCTTTGAAAAGGAGACTTAATTTAGAAAGCTGTAATCTCTCCTATTCCAAAAGTTTCGAGCAATATTCACACTAGATATTCAGACAGTTTTTGTCTGGGGCATTCCAGTCTTGTCTAGGTAATTCACTCTTGCAGAATTTAAACATAGCTTCATAGCATTCACTCCATTAAGCTACATCACTATAACAAAATAAAGTAATAAACCTTCTGCAGAGCTGAAGGAAGTTCAAGGAAAGTCATAGGATAAAAGAGGATTCAGAAAGAACTTCTTTTTCTTCTGAAGTTAACAGTAACTGGCTCACTCCACTAAATGTTAAAAAGAAAAGTGCTTCCTAGCACTACCTTGGAGGTTGCCATGTATAAATAACTTACTTATCTGGATAAGCTACTTAATTCTTGATATTTTAAATATATACTTTCTCTGATCAGTGTAAAATCAAAATATTTATTTTTTAAAAAATAAAGTTTATAACTTTTTACCACTGCTTTCTACAGCTAGGCAATGAAAATCAGTAAATCATTAACACAGCAAGAAAACTGTGCTGTATAAAACTGTATAAATATATCTAATATAATATTGCATTGCTTTTTGCTATTTTTTTTCTTTTTATTCTGATTTCTTAAATAAGTTAAGCTTTAAAAAAGCAGAGCAATAAAAAAATAATAAAGCTAAGTACAACTAACCTTTCGAAATTATCAGTCTGACTTAGGTGCAGAGAAATTTGGATGGTCAGGTTATCCACATATTTCCAAAACTTTTGCTTTATAGTGACAGTAAAGCCATTGCTAAAAAAGTCAAATGGAAGGAATTAATTCATAATTTTATCTTTAGGATTTGATTTGATTGAAATTTGAAAAGCCAGCAAGACTGTAGACCATTGCAAAAAAAAAGACTTATTTAAAAGACTCAATAGATCAGTACCATACTCATTCATTAAAAGACTCAATGGATCAGTACCATACTCAGAATTGACCTAGGAATTGACTGTCTCTGCCTTTACTAAGATGAAAATCTTTTTCCCTGAGGGTAAGCTGGGAGGGGAAATTTTGCTGGATGCTTTTTGCTCAGTAGCAGAGCTGACTGTTAGTTAAAGAAAGACTTTAGGGCCATTCCAGATTGTAGAATGTTCCAGGATTCAAAATCCAGTGCATTCAGACTTTTAGAGGCAGTAAGTAATCAAAAGAGAATCATTAGATATTTTATTTCTGATGTGCTCAATTCCTTATAAATCTATTTCCTCCAAGGCTCAAACTCATTTTGGATTGGCCAACCCATTGTTCTTTAGTTTATACTTGTATTTTAATCCTTTTTTCTCTAAGCCTGACATCTATCCATGCTATCTAAATACCATTTAAACAGACATTTATGGATAAGGCTTAAACTATATTTGTGTCTTTCAAATAAAGGAAAGGGGAAGTCAGTGTCTTTATTGTAGTCTTTGTTATATAGATTACAAAGAAAAATCAGGGATTTTTCCCTGAGGAGGGGAGAAAAAAGAGGTGGCACTGCATTCAAGGTGATGGCAATAATTGTAGTGGCAACAAGCTGATGGCAATAACTGGGGTGTCCAGCCTCAGCAACTTTAAGATGTGTGGACTTCAGTCCCCAGAATTCCTCAGAAGCTTAAAGTTACCAAGGTTGGATACCCCTCATCTAGACTGTCCATGTTGATTTATAGGTAAGAGAGATCCTTATAAATAAAAATACATAATCTCCTTGGCCAATTTATAACCCAGGAATAAAAATTGTTCACTTATTTTCTTGTTTGAGAGCAAATTCTTTTTGATAAAATATAAATGGTAAAAAATGGCCAGAACTAATAAAAAAAACCCTGTATCAACAGCCAAAACAACATCATTCAAAAGCAGTAATTACCTGTTGCAATATATTGGTTCAGGCAATATATTAGTTATACCATAACTAATAAAAGAGCTTGAGTAGAGCTAGTCGGGGCTCGCTCACCCCGATGGGCTCGCTCACCCCGAGGGGCTCGTTCGCTCACCCCGAGGAAACCCAGATGTTGTCGCGTCTTATTCTTCCTCTCGCCTTGATCCCGTGAGGAGCCCGCTGGCCACGTGACAAGCCACAATTACCCAGGAAAATAAAACAAAAAAACCAGGAAAATAAAAGCATGCATCATCAGGGAGCTGCCAAAGCAAAATGTCTAATAGAACTTTTGGAGGAAAAGGGTGGTGCAGAGGTGGGATACCACTATACAAAATGATCTGCCTTGATTTCAGGAAAGGATTGTTACTCAATGAAAAAGCACATTGTAAACATATAACATAGGATTAGTAGCAGCTGTCTTAACTGTTTATAACAAGGCATTATTGGGGAAGCTAGTGATAGAAACAGTGATAAAAATAAATCAGATTGATCCCTGACATTTTCAGATAAGTCCTCAGAAACCTAAAATTCTGGAGAAATGACACCAGATAATGAACATTTGTAGTAGTGCAGCAAAATTGCAAAAAATGGAAATGTCCTTAAAAAGGCAACTGGACTTTTATTATTAGATGTAACCAGGAAATATTTCAGCTCCTATCCAGGAGTCTTTTTAGATCCCATATGAAAAATGAAAAAGATGGTAAGAAATACCATTTTTCTTTTTCTTTTACACAAGCTTCATTTATCTCACAGAAAACTTTCCAGGATCTACATATTCCATCCATCTCTGGGTGGACTATACATTCAGTAGAACATTATTTTGATCCTAAATCAAGTTTCAGGTTCAGTTCCTGACTTTCTTAGGTAGGGCTAAGAACGCCTGCTTGAAACCCTATAGAAATCTTTACAGACAGTATGGATGAAAGTCACCTGACTTTTATTTATATACTCATTCAAGATCCTCCCATAACTTTATTCTTGTCTTTCCCACCCACTTTTTTTCCCTATTTCTTTTTGCTTTCCCATTCCATTAAGATTATATGTTGGTATGCCCAGTGTTTACCAACTGAACCATTTTTTAAAGCCCAGTTGTGGGGTGATTTGGGCACCCAAAATGATGGATTAGAATCAAAGATCCTGGTTCAAGTACACTAATAGTCATGGACATTCACTGGGTATCTCTGAGGCTGTTACTGTTTCTTTTATTGTTGGTAAACAATACCATTAAAAAATGGTACTGGTAAACAGTACCATTGGTGCAATTAATTTTAGACTCTTAACTGTTGAGAACTCCTTAGAGAGTCATGTGCATTACATGCTAAGTTTAAAAGTGGTCAACTAGGTTTGCTGTTTTTGGGTGGTTTTTCAACTCATTCTGCTGAGAAGGACCCTCATCTTTTGCTATGGAGCTTTAACTTACATCATCCTTGGAGAGACAACAGGCAGCTTCATTGGCTGCACCTATTTTTCATTAGTGTGCTTGTGTGTGTGTATTCATTAGCTGAAGATATATGACCTTTTACTATGATGTCCTTTAATGTGGTTGAGATCTTTTGCAGCTCCTTCCCCACAAGTACATTTTGCAGTGTGCTTCAACAAAGTCCTTACACAGCACTGTTTAATTACTGCAATCCCACATGGCAAAAGTAGAAGTAATAGCCAGGAACTGTGCTGTACTACTGTGCCAAGAACAACCATCAGAGCAAAAGGAGTTGGAATGTTTTGTTTCTTAAAGCATATTAGCACAATTTTCCTTTTGAAAACTTGAAACGTGTTAAGGGAAGGCAAGTGCCCAGGCTAAGCTCAGTCAAGGAGAAGGAACCATTTAGTAGATAACAATAGCAAAGGTGCAAGAATCAATGCAAGTTAAAATCATATCATCTGAGATAGATCAGTTTCATTCATTTATATATTAATTCATTCTGCTTGACCACCCAACACATATTTGTGATTTCATCTTTTGTACCAGAACAGATGTTGGATTGGAGTTTTGTTTGTTCTTGGGAAGGTTGGAGGAAAAAGCAAGGAAAAATAGCAAAGATGCCAACTGCTTCACAAATTGCTTATGAATGTTGGCAATTCAATAATGCCTTTAGAGTTTGTTAAGATTAACCATTGACAATCATTTTATAGTTCAACTTTAATATTAAATGTAATAATGCAATCCATCAAAGAAAAAGAGGAAAAATACCAGCATAAATTAGATCTTTTTAAGAAAAAGAAGTGGGGAGATGAGAAACCTTCCAATGCAGTTGGAAAAACTGGATCAAGAAATGTGTCTCTCCTGAAGCAAACAACGAATGTGCAGTCAATCTCAATAAGCATCTACCTCTGCTTTCGTTTTTTTTTTCTTGGTGACAAGCCATGATTGTCAGAACAAGTGAGACCTGAAGCCTTCAAGCAAAAATCCTCAGCCTTAGAATACAAGGTATGCTTAATGCATGAATTGTCTTAGGGTGACATCCTATGGTGAAAATTATTGAGGCAGCCATGTTGCTATTTTCATGGTATTTTTGTAAAGATGGTAGGCTGCTCCCTCTCGTGGAAAAGAAGCACAAGGTCATCCTGGCTAAGAAATATTTAAAAATAGTCACAGCCAAAAAGAGGCTGCTCAATGTTCCTGGAATTACAACTCTTAGCATTCTTCATTTTTTGCCATGCTGCCAAAGATTGTTGGGACTTGTAGTTTGTAACTTCTGTAGAAACACCAATTTCCCATCTCTGTTATAAATGGCTACAAATAAGTTATTAATTTGTACCAAAATATGAAGGTCACAATACAGAATTAAATGAGTTAAACATCTAGAAGTAATACTAACTTCTAAGTAACTAAGACATTGTACATAAAGATAAAATATATTCCAGTGAAGATACAAAAAAATATTGTTAACCAGGCACTGGCTCCATTTTGCCTAGTATTTTTGCTTGCTAGATTTCTATCCTATTTGTTTAAAAATATGGTGGATACAATGGGAGAAATTTAAAACGATATTGTTTCCCAAAATTGTTTTTATTGATTTTTCTATTTTTATTTTCATGTTCTTTTAAAAGGTTATGTGTATTTGTCTTTTGGACAGTGATAAATATGAATATGCTTATAGTTTTGCAGAGATTTCTAGTTATTTTTACCTTAGTTCTAGACATTTAATTAATTAAATAATACATTTTAAATTTTATGGTCATTGTACATATTTATTTTTTGTTATTCATTCGGTCTGTATGGCTAACTGCCCATCTTGCTTAAATGACTCTGGATAGCTCACAACAGTTAAAAATAACAATCAATGCAAACAAATTTAAAACCAAAATAAAACATATAAAACCATCAATAACCATTTTAAAATAAAAATAACCATGGACAGTAGCCAAATTCCATCCTTGTGTGAAGCTCAATAAAGCCATTGTAAGAGCTTCCCACTATATTTACTGATGTCTTATTTAATATTTATCTTCTTTTTAATGTGGTTATTTATTCAATTATTTAAATGTTTTAAGAAATAAATCATAAGTACAAAAATGTGGGGTGGGATTGACATCACACTTTTCTTCTAGGATATCAAGGTGGCCTTTATACAACTCCCTCCTCCAAAGATCCACACAACTATGACCCTTAAAAGTAGGTTGTCAATGTTTTCATGACTGAAGATAGACATGTACTGGGGTGTCTCTAATTTTAGTTCAATGATCTGTTAACATGGGCTAAAAATAATAAATGAGATCTCTGCTTGAAGCAAAAAACACAAGATTTATAGAACAACATTACCAATTTGGATTCCCAAAAATTACCATACATCTATGAGATGTGATGTTTGAGTCTTTGAGATGTGTTCCTTCACTTATGATCAACATAATCCACCTTCCACCACCCTCAGTTTAGCAATGCAAGGAACAAACCTTTTGATTTTAGTAACACTTTATATTTTGAAGGAAGTCAAGAGCTCTGGTAGATGAGCTGATGATGCAAAATAGGTGAGACAATTCAGATTTCTCTTCATTCAGGGTTTTTGCATTTCTTTACTAATTATGTAAATAATTTCATAGCAGCCATATCAGAGCTGAGAGGATTCTGCCCTCCTGTTTTTCCACATATTAAATTGTATTTAAATTTCAAAGGATTCAAAGAAACCAAGCAGTATCAAGGCAGCAGCTTTAATCTGCAGAATTGGCAAATCCTTGCCATTCTAATCTAAATTCAGTTCTGCCCTATTTCCTAATCAGTTTAAAAAAATTATCTTCCAGAATCTCTGATACAACATATTATATCGTAACAACTTGGCTGTTTTCCAGTGTAAGTTAAGAGAGATACAATGACACAAAAAACATATTGTTAACCAGGCACTGGTGTCGCTACTTTTTAATTAGATAGGGAGATTGAGCAAAAAATTATTTTAAAAATATTAGAAGAGAAACAGGCAGGCCATAGTATTCCAAACATCCAACTACAGTAGAACAGGTAGGATACATAAAGCATATAGAATATTTTTTATGAAATGCAGGTGCTCATATTAAATTGGAGTTTAAGATTAAAGGTCTGAGTTGATAGAACTAAGCAGAATGAAACATTGGCTGTTTTGAAAGTAAGCCACATTTCCTGAGGCTAAAGATCTCTGGCACAAAGGTTAAAGTTAAATACAGGATGAATACCATCAGCTCCTAAAGAGAATTTCAAAAAGTATTATTGCTACCTTTGGTAAGGGTAGATGGAGTGGATTAATACAGTGGAACCTCACAAGACGAGACTAATCTGCTCCGGAAGAACGCTCTTAGTGCGAAATGCTCTTAAAGCGAAATGAGGTTTCCCATAGGAAAGAATGGAAAGTCGGACAATCCGTTCCACGCCCCCAAAAATATTTACCAAAAAATCATTTTCAATGGAATTTGATGAAGAAATTATTGTCCCTAGCATCTGAAACAAGTAACAATGATTAACACATGATATAAAGCAGAAATAGAACAAACTAACCAGAAATTATGGATCTGCTTGGAGGCAGCTTCTGGCCTTGGCTGCTGCTGACCAGCGCCCCCTGCTGGCTCGGAGGATCCGCTTCTGCCATTGCTCAAGGCAAAAGAGCCTTTTCCCTCAGCAACGTGTCATAGGACAGCACAGACAGTAATGGAGTAAACTGCATGTGGCAGCATCGGTAGAACTCTCATGCGGTTGCTGCCTGAATGGGAAATACAGAGCGCGCTGACTGATGATACGTTAAGTCATCATGCAAAGCTTGCAAGTCGCCACTCGCCAACCAAAATAAATTTTATTAAAAAATGTTGCTCATTTTGTGAGGTTCCACTGTATAATGCATTCCTTTCTCTTCCCATTTCCCAATTTTCAACACATTATTTTGGTTGCTTGATCCATGTACTCGTAATGGAAAGAGAAATAAAACAAAGGAATCCCATATATATTGGGAGAATATACAGTAGAACAATATACATGTCCAACTCCTCCAAAGATAATGAGTATACTAGCTTCAAGTATGAAAATGAATTGCTAGTTCTGTATTCAAAGGACAGAAAATAGTATGTGGACAAATGCTTTTTGCCAAAATACAAATTTAATTAAATTCATTCAAATTTATAAGAATTTTAGCTGGCGTTTTAACAAGAAAAAAATAGTTATTTCAATATACTTAAGGACCAGGAAGATTAGTTACAAGATTTTATCCTAAAAAGGTAAAGTTTCCCCTGCCAGTCATGGCTGTAGGGAGTGATCCTCATCTGTTTCCTTCCAGCATTCATCTGAAGATGCATCCAGTCGCCGAGGTGCACAGACTATTACCTTCCCACTAAGGTGGTACCTATTTATCTATTTTGCATTTTTATATTTCACTCGAGGAAAAAGAACTGCACCTTCCAAGGATTCTGGATAAAGCAGATCATCTTAATTTTTTTTTAGACTGAAGACCAAGATTTTGGACTGAAACTATATTAACTGCTCTTCTGGATGATTTTAATCAGCTCTTGGATAGAGGAAGCACAGCTGTCTTGGCCTCATTAGTTTTCAATAGTATTTAATATAATTTATTCTAATAACCTTCTGGATTGCCTACAACAGTTGGGAGTGGTGTAACTGTTGCAATGGTTTCAATCTTTTCTGAATTGCTAGTTCAGACAAGGTGGAGAAGCAGCATTGTTTGTGATACTTGGACATGAGATGCCTCAAAGCAAATTCTCTCCCCCATGTTCTTTTAACACCTAAAGGAAACCACTGGGTGAGATCATCTGTTGACATGGGAAAAGTTATCATCAGTATACAGATGATATCCAGATGTATTTCTCCCTACAGAACCAAGCAGGAGGTACAGTGGCCCAATGTTTGGAGGCAATAAGGGACTACTAGATGAGATGGAACAACTTGAAACTGAGTCAATGCAAAAATGATTTTATTTTCCTTTGTATGTTAATGTTAGAAGTCTATACATTATAGCGTTTCAATACAATATACAGTTTTAAAATTCTTGAGATTCTATTACATTTATTTTTCACAAGGCATGAACAGTTACAGTTCCATTTGGAGGACTTAACAATGGTATCTCTATTATTTCAGGACTGGATTACTGTAACGTGCTCTATCAGGGCTGCCCTTGACCCAGAAACTGCAGTGGATACAGAATGTGGCATCTCACAGGTTCAGAGATGAGTCAGTATATGACATATACTATAGGTACTGCAGATAAGCCTTACAGGGCTTGGGCTGAGGATGTTTTGAGGATCATCTCCTAAAAGTAGTCTGCCTATTCTATCCAGACCCACAGAGGTTAACACTGTCACAGGTTCCTTTGACTCAAATGGTTTGTGGGCTGGGAGGCCCAAATCAGACCTTACTGGCAGCTTTGACTTTCACTGATTTTCTGAAGTAAATTCCTTACAAAACAGATTCACCACTATGTCTTAACTGATTCCCAAGACAGCAGTAAAGATGAAGTTCTTCTAGCAAACTTTAAATAATTGAATAACTATAGGATTGTTTTAACTTCCTACTTTAATTTTTTCAGACTTTGCGCTCATTGTTTTAATATGGGAGTTTATATGGTTATTTGATTGATTATGCAATGGATAGCAGACATTATCTAAGTGCTGGAGAATAAATAGATTATATTATATATTCTGCAAGAATGTGCAAAAATGCAGCAGTCTAACCAAAGTACTCCTCTGGCTTTCCATTTTCTTTTGCAACCAATATTCAATATTCAAAGGCACCTGTTAAATTTTCAGTGTTACATTTCAGCCCAGCACTGCTATACAGATTTCTAGAATAATTTTCCAGCAGGCTCTCATATGCAATTCAATTCAGTTCATTTTATTGCAGTCACAGATACTCTCAGATGCAGCTTAGCTTGTGCAGGCATTTTACTGTAGGCAAGAAGGAAGCCAGTTGTATAATAGTAGATAAACCTAGTACTATTTACAGCAATCAGAACCTATATGGTATTTATATCAGCATTTCCAGGCTTCCAGAATCACTTGATCGTGAAATGGGTGGTTATATAAATATGACAAATAAATTCTAGCCTTTTTCAGCAATTTAGTGAATATTTGACTATTCTCTTGAAGGTCACGGAAGGCAGCTGGAATATGACGACAAAATATTCTGCTGTCGAAAACTGTTTCTTATTGCACTGCCATCATTGCTTACATCCCTTTGGGAGTGCATAGCCTAGTTTTTAAGCTTTGTGTGTAGCTTACTTCTAGAATTTAGCATTGCCCCTAATCATGCTGATATTTCCCTTAGCACTCAGCACCTATTTGTTATTAACAGAGAATTCTATTCTCTATTGTGACTTTATTCAAATTGTTTTAGCTGTATAGATTAGATTAAAATGAGTGAAAATAATCTTAATAACTACAGAATTACAGAGTCAAAAGGCTTGGTAGAATATGACCACATAATTTAATAAGAGACAGACTTTACCAATCAATGAAGATAAGGTAAATTCCTAACTTTGTTATATTGCATCCCTTTTAGGTTTTCCTTAAAATACGGCTAAAAGATACATTGGTTCTGGTTGGATGGAGTCCTCATTCTTGAATCTGACTGGACGGTGGTCATAAAGGTGTTAATGATGTCTTAGCTGAACAGATGCATCAGAGAATAACATCAGAAAGTTCAATGGCTATAGCATTGTGAGCTGACCAGCTATACAATAGTTAGAACAGCTAGGTATCTGTGTGAATGGAATGAAAAACTAAAGTACTCTGATATATTTTTTAACTTTAATTTTAATTCAGTTTGAAGATGTTCACAAGTTTACAACCACATGAAGATCTACATTTACGTACATCTCTAATATGGCCTGATAAAATATGAAAAAGAAGTCAGAAACCTTCATTCTGTTTTCTTTGTCATAACTTGTTCCAGTGCACATGTCAATAACAATTTTTGTTTGTAATTTGTCTTCATTAATGTATTTCATTTGCATCAATGTTCTCCTTTCAGGATAGATGATAACTCACCAGATTCATTTAGTTCCTAGAAAAACAAAGGGAGAAAATATTCAGGGATTGGTATGACTACAAAAAAACAAGTTGGATGAATGAAGTCCAATCCCTGTATTTGTTTTTTTCATTAACTATATTATCTATTAATCTATCCTAGAAATCTGTCATACATGAATTGAGAAAGCCTTTTGATTAAAGGCGAAACGTCTTCGACTTGAGAAAAATCCAGTCCAGATGCCTGTTTTTTAAACTTTGTTGCGATGCAAT
>JANHZU010006788.1:298435-314000 GCA_032468055.1 Acrochordus granulatus | reverse complement strand
GTGAAGACTCTCACTCGTCCAGGGTAATTGCATCGCAACAAAGTTTAAAAAACAGGCATCTGGACTGGATTTTTCCCTTTACTCTTTAGCACCTGTAGTTGAAGAATGAGGGAGCGGTTAAGATGCTGGGCTTGTCATCGGAAGGTCGGCAGCTCGGCAGTTTGAGACCCAAGCGCTGCCACGTAACGGGGTAAGCTCCCAACACTTGCCCCAGCTCCTGCCAACCTAGCAGTTCAAGACCATGTAAAAATGAAAGGAGATAAATAGGTGCCATGGGAAAGGTAACAGCTTCCATGAGCCTTGGCGTATGCCCAGACTTAGAAAAGACCTTGGCATGAGAATCACTCAGATCAATGTCTTCCAAGCTTTTGGGATCTATGTGAATATTTGAAACTCTTGTGCCCTAGCTGCTGGGTGAGCCAACGCAGTTAGTTCTCCATTCTTTTTGCATCCAGACTTCCATCCTGCAGCCGTATACAGTTCCTGTACTTGCATTATGAGCTCTTCTAAGTCTACTTTCTGTTGACAAAAGAGTATCATCTGCATATCTGAAATCGTTAATATCTTAACTTCCAATTTTGATTCCAGTTGTCACACATCCAGTCCTACCATTCTTACATTAATGGTCTAAATCAAACAGATGCAGGTATATGATGTATCCTTGCCTTATCTTGCCTTTCTTATTTTCTTCAAGCTCAGTCCTTACAGTACCTTTATACTTATAGTACCTTTTCACTTTCACTTTTAAAGCTACCTCAAGAGAGTAATAAGGTATTCAGGCACAGCCACGGGCTTTAACATAACTGATGATGGGTGCAGCTCTATGGAACATCTTTTCCTCAAAAGTACAGATGGCACCTGTAATGAAGGGGAAAACCCATGCCTCCTTGAGAGTAAATCTCAGCATCTACTTCCTTGCTTTTAAGAAGTTGATTTAAAGCTATATTATTCCAGTGGGCTTTCTGAACTTAGCTGTGTTTGGGGGAGCCATGATATATAAATTTGATGATTGTGGTGATAATGAAGGTGAAAATGGTAGAATGCTTTTAATTATTATTGTGTTTTGCAACTGTTGTTCTCCATCCTGCATGGTAGAATCTGCATAGATTGTGGCCTTTAATTATAATTAATAAATAAATCAATCAAAGGATTTGCTGTAGTCAGTGAAGCAAAGGTTGCCTTCTTGTTCTTCCCCCCATTAACATCTCATTTATAGCTGTTTGATAGCTCAGAAAAAAATACAAATCAAATGGCAGATGATATGGATGACTGGCCATCTTAATTTGTTTAGTTATGTTGTTTTGCCCACAGTTCACTGACCACGCTATTTTATGCCATTTCCCCACTGGAAAAATAAGGTAAGAATGTTGTTGGTTTCACTGTTCTTACTTCCTGAGGCTCTGATTGTATGCAGTTTCATCTATGTAAAATTTCAGGATGTCCAACCTTGGTTACTTTAAGATGTGTAGACTTCAACTCCCAGAACTCCCATCTTAAAAGTTGCCAGGGTTGGACACCCCTGATGTAAATAATAAAACGATAAGCCTCATTTCTGATTCTCAGTGCAGGAGTTTGAACAGCTTGGGTAGCAAAGCAGATTCTAATAGTGCTTCTATTATGTGATAGCAATTACACCGTGAGCAGAATTGTTTAGAAGCTTTATCTTGTGTATCACAATAACAGCGGTGACTACTGAGAAAGAGAGAAACCCCCGATGCACAGCAGCACTTGAAGAAAAAGAATTTAGCCTCATCAGAATTCCTGACCTCTCTCCTTCAAATCCAATTTTACAGCTAAAAATATCAGTGCCGCCAAAAGACATCACAATGAAACGGAAATAATTGTGCTCTTGCTATAAATAGAAACACTCAGATGCCAATGAACTCACATTAGAAAAAAAATGCATAGTGAAGCATACAACCGTCATTAAGATATGGTTCTGTTCACGTTACGCAAAAATGGATTATGATTTACATTTGTGTCTGAAAAAATACTCTTTTTATTAACTGTGCATAAAATAAAGGGAAGCTGAATTACTCCTCCCTTATTGCAGTGATAACAACAATGGTAATGGCTGCAGCAGACTCCAATCTCAGATCTCATCATTTTTTTTTTAAAGCATGTTAGATTTATAATGTAAAGCAGTGTTAAAATTACTGTATTTTTCAAAATGGAAGCTTATTTTTTTCCTCTAGTAACATAAAGATTTTTTTCCCTTTTTTATACCCTGAAGCAAATCTGAATCCTGCAAGCCATACAAGCTTTACTGCACTTTGACAAGGTCAGTCCCAAAAGAGGAGTGGGGAAGCGAGTGTTTGAAGAGAAGGCCAAAAAAAGACAAAAAAGAGCAGATGCTAATGAAAAATAGCTTACTCCAGAAAAAACTTTTCTCGGCTTTCTCTAGTAATGATGGTAAAAATGACAGCTACATTTTCAGGTACCCAAATATAAAATCTTGGATTTTCCATAACCTGAAAATTTAGATAGATATAAAAATTCAAAATTCTTGATTTATAAATTTTTGATTTAATGATGACCTGCTGTCACACACATACACTTCTACCAGCTGTCATTTATTTAAAAAGAACATAGAAAGGTAGATTTCCTGTTATAATTGTATATCCTTCTTGTTAAAAGTTTCTTTCAGATCTGCTATGCATCATAAAGTAGTACTATCCTGTTTTTTATTATCTGAATTTTGTGTTGCTTTATCCTTTTTTGCATATAATGCAGCTGTTAAATTCATATACTATCATGAATTTTTTGATATTTTTTTCTGAATTGCTTCATGTTCATTCTTTATATCTTCATCATTCCAGTCCAATTTTCATTCTAAAATAGTATACAAGACCTTTAAGAACCATCTTATTGCAGCCACTGCGTAATTTATTTTATAAGCATAGAGATAAGCACAGGGATTTGGGGTGGGATGGAGTTGGAGAATTTATAGCAAAAAAGATTTAACTCCTGGTTTCTCACACAGAATTACAGAGTTGTAATGCATGGCAGAGAATCAAAGTATCCTACAGAGAGATTATCTGGCACTGAATGAGCAGATCCAATGAAGATGAGTCAATCACCTTTCTGAGTGATTGATCTCAATGCTCAAGAGTCAGACACTTCCTTAAGAGTAACTTAAACCCTTTATTCCATGTCCTGCTCTCTGGAATGAGAGGGTACATATCTTGACTTTCTATATGACATGCTTTCTGGGTTTTGAAGAGTGCTATCTCATCTCACCTTGGTTGTCTTTTCTCAAAATTAAACAGCTCCTTCAATCTTTCTTCAGCTAAGTTTCTAGTTTATTGATCCTCTTCACTGCTCTTCTCTGAACCTGTTCTAATTTTTCTGAATCATTCTGCTCAGAGCTCAACAAATTACTCATACTGATCATGAACAAAGTACAAAAAGAGTGCCATGGTTGGGGAGTCAAGGGTACTGTCTAACAATATCAGCAGATGAATTGTTAAGTGGGGTCCTTGGTGCTCTCTGAACTTGGTTTTCTTTCAGGCATTTCATTACCCAATTGTTAGCATCATCAGAAAGCACCAAGGGCCCCACAATTCAGTACTGGGATACAAATATTATCTTCTATTGAAGTATAAAGTGTTAAACAGGAGATCCCTTGAAGCCTGATGACTGCAAACAAGACTGTGGCTCCATCAAGAGCATTCAGACAAAAACTTTCTTTGTATGGTTATCCTTCACTTACTAATTGGACCAAGTTTATAGCTATAGTTATGGTACCCCCAATGGATAGAATCAAATTATTTCTCTGCTATATGGAAATAACTATATTTTAGGTTTTCATGATGCCAGGGTTTTTGCATTCAAACTGGTTTCCTAGCTTTCACATATCACATCATAGAAAGCCTCACAAAAATAGGCAGTTAATTGCAGATATGGAGTAATTCAGCATTCTCAGATGACTAAATGCTATTTAAATAATGTTTCTTATATTTTAAAGTAACTTCCATAGAGAACATTTAAAATGGTATATAAAATTAGCTCCTGTTACTTTGTTAGTTTATTCCAGTAAGAGCAGAGTATGACTGAGCAGAAACAACTAACATTACTTAATTAGGGAAAATGTGAAGGTTATTTATTAAGTGTCAACATTATTAGTGAAAACTGTTATTCACTTTGTCCTAGCTGGTAATGGTTTAGCTAGAAACAGTATTTTAAAACAAGCAGAAGTAGCAATATATCAATATTCTATATCAATATTCTTTTTTTGAAAATGCTGATTTGCACATTTGCCAAAGAAAGGAAGAGAGACTCCCGTGTATCAACAGCTTCACTTAGTCCTACGCTTAGGATATTACAAAGTAGTTCTGAAACAATATACTGTACAGAGAGTCCTCAATTTACAACCGTAATGGAGCCTGCCAATTATTGTCATAAGTCATGATGGTCATAAAGCAGGTCATCACATGACCAACCCAATTTTATGATCTTCTCTGGCAATTGTTAAGCAAATCCATTGGTTGCTACGGGGCATTTCTGCTGGAAACTGGAAGTAAACAATCGTTTTGAGCAAAACATCATAAACCACAGTCACATAACCATGGGATACTGTAAATGTAAATGCAAGCTGGTTGCCAAGCTCAAAATGTGGTCATGTGACTGTGGAAGACACAGTCACTGAACTTTGGAACCAAGTGGAAGTACCTTCTGGGGGAGTTCATCATAATTTCAAATGATCACTAGTGACTGCTCATAGGTCAAGGTTTACCTGTAACTATATTTGAAAAAGAATAAAAATGTAGAACAAGGGGGAAGGGAGATTTAGAGGCAAGATGACACCAAACTGTTCTATTGCAAAAAATTTTAACAAAAAACAGGCCAGCACAAGAAGAAAATCTCACAATAGTGGATTGTGAACTTATTCATTAACAGAATTAAAACAGGTAGCAAACTGTAGTTTTAGAAATTTGGTGGAAATAACTTCAAGAAGTACAAGTAGGCCTTGACATCCGACCACTCATTCAGTGACCATTCATGGCACTGAATGACTGATTTTTACAGCTGTTCTTCAAAGTTGCAGCTATCACAGCAGCCCATGCTTATATGATTATGATCCAGGCACTTGGCAACCAGCTCACACTTACAACAATTGCAGACTCTCACAATCACACGATTGCCACTCGCAACCTTCCCTGCTGGATTCTCCCAAGCAAAGGCAAAATAGGGAATCCAGCAGGGAAGGTTATAAGTCCCTCTGGTAAGTTGTCCCTGCCACTTTCAAATTCATTTAAGCCTAATTCCTGACCATTACAGCACATATCCAACTGTATTTAAGCTATAAATCTTTCAGGACTCAGAAAGCTAATATTATTTCCCATGTTCACAGACATTCTGCTATGTCAGCTAAAACTTTATTTAACTCAAGGCAGTTAAATAACTTTATAACTTTATTTAACTCAAGGCAGGCCTTTTATTTTGCTTATCAGAACAACTTGTTTCAAGACAAATTCTAAATTTCCCTGATATCACTATTTTTTTAATTTATTTATGAAATCATATACTCCTTTCTACATTTTTTTACTAAATTGCATTATTATTGTATACCTTTGTTACACACGTATGTCATACCAATCTAATCTATTAGCCCTTTTACTTGGCCAACATCTTCTTAAGAATTACAATTATAAATGAGTCTAAAAACCTCAAACTGAAAATTCATAAACACTCAGAATCAATCAGCTGCTAATCCTAATAATTTATTAAGCTCTCCCACTACTCTGTCTATCTGTTATCGCTACATTCTCATTCCTCGGATGACTAATGGTATCAGATGTATATATCTAGCAACTTTTTCTAGGTCAGGATGTTATACAGGATTTAAAAGCAGTAGAATTAATATTTAACATTTTCCAATGTTGATGATTTTTTCTGAAAACTTCTTCAGAATGTAGGTACTAGCTTTCCTAAAACATGACATTCTTCTTTCATCATTTTAAATAAAAACAAATGTATATACGCTTGAACAACAGAATATCCATGTGCTCTGTCTACTACTACCATAAACTTCCAAATGTTCATGATTAGCACTAACTGGAAGAAAAGAAACAAATTGAGATTATTTTTTGTTATTGTTTAGATAAAACTGAACTGGAAATTTGGGTCCTCCTATCAGTTTGCCTCTCTTGAAATTCTCTCTTTAAAGACAAATTCTCAGCTTCTGTTGCCATTTTTTTTTACTAGTGAATGAATTGCATGCTATGGGGGTGCGGTGATCAAGTGAGTAGCTATAAGTGAGCATGACTAGTTATGAGTGAATGAGAATTGCATGCTGGGTTAAATAACAAGGATTTGAAATAATATTTTCAAATTTGGTCTTATAACAATAGTCACACTGAAAGCCTTACTATTTTATTAGAAACTCCCAAGACACAGGCATTAATTAAAACTGTGCAGTGATTTCCTAGTAACCATCTAGAAACAGCTGCAATCAAATGGATTATTTCCTTAAGACTATAAAAATACATGGATTTTGGGTCTGGAATTATTGGCCCACATGCATAGCCTTAAAGAGAAGACTGTTTTAGCAAATAAGAGACAAAGATAGAGTATCTAAAAAAGGAAATAAAAGAAACAGACACTACTGTTGAATAGTGAACCGTGAAAAACATATTTCTGTGTTCACTGCTACATGACCATGAAGTCTGACCATCCACATGTTATCTATCATACAAGGGTTTGAAGATATCTTTTTCCCCATTTTTTAATGTCATAGTTCTGGGGCAGACATCTCTTGCTCTCTCCATTGAAGTATCTATAGCAAGGGAATTGAGAAAGCCTTTTGGATAAAAGGTGAAATGTCTTCTACTTGAAAAATCCAATCCAGATGCCTGTTTTTTAAACTTTTGTTGAGATTTTATTCGATTCCAATTCCTATCACACTTATCTTTCCATATTTAGAGGTGGTGGAAGCTATAGGTAAAGGTTTCCCCTGCCAGTCATGGCTGACTCTAGTGGACAGTGCTCAACTCTGTTTCCCAGCTGAAGAACCATTGTTTGTCCAAAGATGCTTCTGTGGTAATGTGGCCAGCATGACTATATGCTGAGGCACATGGATGCTGTTACCTTTCCACCAAAGTTGGTACCTATTTATCTTCTTGTAGTTTTACATGATTTTGAACTGCTACGTTGGCAGGAGATAGGCAGACTATGGGAGCTCACCTGTTATACAGTGGCTCTTGGATCTTGAACCCCAGCTGTTGACCTTCCAGACAACCTCAGCATCTTAACCACTAGTGCCACTGCTATATAGAAACTATAGTCCCTTGATCACATCCCTTATCCTTGAGATGTCTATTGATATGATTAAATATAGAAATTGGGGGAAGATGATCTGCAGGGAACATAGTTTGGATCCAAAGAAATTCCACTGTCCACATTAATTAATTGATATTGTAGTATTCTCCCCTGAAAGATAATGTGTCACCCATCTCAAGAGTCCCAGTTCTAAGCAGGAGATTGAACTGGATTTCCATGTAATATATTCCATAAGTATCAGAAACTGTACTTAACCAAACATTGCATTGCTAATCCAACTGTTGCTAAGGTTAGGACAGGTTTTTTTATCAATTATATCTTTATACCTGAAATGAAAACAAAATGAAAATACAAAAAAAATCACTCCTTTGTTAATTACTCCTGCAACACTAAAAAACTATAGAAAGGTTATCAGCTCTCAAACTAATTTGATATTAGGTTTCTATGCATAATTTTGTGAGGCTGTTTTGTCATCTTGTGTCAAGTATGTTTTGTGAGGAAAGCAACAAGTGTAATGTGATTCACAGACTAACAGCATGCCAAAATTGCATTGTAGAAAAAGAAATAATCATGTTAAAAAACAGTGCAGACCTAATGCAGTCCTCCAGTAATAGTAAGCTTTTGATAGGAAGATCTCTTGCAAGAATACATAACTTCTGATGGACTTAAACATATTACCAAAGCTTTGACAGAGTGAGCAAAGATGCATTGTTTTCCCCAGTTCTCCAGACCAAGGTGTATAGTCCTCTAAGTCAATAAAGTGATGCTGAAATTAAAAAAAAACAAACCTTAAAGTACAGTTCCCCTACCTTCCTGTTAAAAAAACAGTAATAAGAAATTAGTAACCAACAATCTCTAAAAGTTGCAAACTGTGCAGGCCACAATGATTCCATAACACTGTTAGTGGTTTTTCATAAATTTATGAATTTTGTTTTTGATATAGGTATAGAAATCACATTTGGTAATAAGTGATGGCTTAGGAAATAGAGATAGAGATAAATGTCAACTCAGTGGATAGTAACCTGGATAAAGGAATAAGTTACAAAGGAGATCAGGGTGAAAAAGTGGGAATTTGTTCTGCTTTAAAGTTGTGTAGGTTAGCGCCATGATACAGTGGTTAATTAGTAAGCCAATTTATAATTAGCTACCAGTGTGATGACAAGGTCCTGAGAATTAGGCAACAAACAACAGAACATTAGGGAGAAAAATCCCACAGAAAGGCAATGGTACTCATATAATTCTTTCAAAAATTACTTGGATTGACTGCAAAGTCAACAGGAGTTGATTTCAACTCATGGAGTCTTGAGTTTATCTTTAATGTGTAATTGTCCTTAACACTGCATCTTAAGCTAGTGTTTCCTCTTATCGTTCCTTTTCCATTTCTGCTTAATACCATGGGATTTAGTTGTCACTGTTTAACAGTAAATACCATATTACTTCTTTGAGCTGCTGTAGAAGACATGTGGCTAAAAAAAGAATACAAATGCTTTCATCGATAAATAAACTTTTTTTTCTTTCACACACATATTTTTGAATACAGAATGACATGTCAACAGCAAGCCTAGATCTATTTATATGCTGCACATTTGAAAATTCTGGAAAAAATAGCTATTTTCAGCACTGTCTCAAAAGAAGTAACACACTGCTTACAAATGTGGTCCAGCCAAAATGCATTCTAATGAATGGGATGACAGGCTAGCAGTCATTCTCTTTATGTGCTTAGACACATACAAATGTGATACCATTTTCTGAGTTTGTATTAAGGACACATCATCAAACTACACAAGAAACTACCCCTGCAATGATATTAGAAAGGAAGCTATACAGCCACATGAATGTACTGCTAGGCTAATGGCAATAACATCTTGAGGTAAAGCAGATATCTGGTTGCTAAATTTAATTTTCTCCAGATAGTTTGAAGAAATGAGGAGTGGCAGAGTGATCTCATATATGCATGCACACACAAGTCTGTATGTATGTGACATAGTGAGGTGGGATATTGCTTCCATCTGGCCAGCAATGTCCTTCTTTTCTCATCCACACAAAGAGGTCCTAGGTTAGGGTTGCCCTACTTGAGATGCAAATATCAGTGTTCTCACTACATTGCAGCAAAGAAAGACTAAATCCTCACTCTTCTTTTATTATTATGGTCACCTAATGATTCCCTGGATTTTCACAGGATGAATGTGGCAATCCTTCCCTAGGTAAACTTTTCCAGAAAATGAGCATCCTCCTCCCTTTTGTTATGCCCATGTTATTCTAGCCTTTCCAGACAAGCAAAGGGAGAGAATAGGAAGTGGTAGTTCACAATATAAAACAGAAGTGTAATAAATAAAGGCCCCAAGAAATGCTGAACGCTCTCTCTGAATTCACTACCTAAATAGGGAGTATGAAACAGATCTAGTAATCATAATCAATTAAATCATAATTAATTTAATCAAATGTGAAATGAAAATTTCACAACCTTTTGTTTTAAACAAAGAAGGATTTTGTTCATATGTGTATTATTTTGAAGCTCACTCTCCCTCTATAATGAAGCCACACGATATATATCAGCATCAAGGCGTATCTACTATGTTGTCTATGTATATTCTCATTAATCCAGATCATGATTTAAAGCAAAATTTTAAAAAAAACTTGCAAGAACTTTCTCAAAAAAGCAACTGGACTTTTTTTTTTACTACAGCTGGACAACTATCCTGTTCACTTAGGATCAGCCTGAGATATGCCGATCTATGCAGAAAGTATGATGGATCCAGTGTAGTTTGCAAATGTTAGGGATATAGTCTAGGTTAGTACTCCCTTATATTATATTATATCTATATCCCTTATATATAGTCTCTATATAATATTTTGACTATTGTATATAGTCTCGCTTAGTATTCCCTAAGTAATAATCCTTATGGGAGGTTCGGGAATTTATACTACTGCTGTGATCCCAGGTCACGCTGGAGGTCCTTGGGCCTGCAAATTTGCACTGACAAAAGGGATTCAGTCATTTCCACTATAAATTGCAAATACAACTCACTCCTTCTATTCTCCTCCAGAACACTTTAGAATTAAAATACAGTAGAAAGAAAAAAAATAAAGATTCCCCCTCATTATTTTTGAAGCAAAGGGGTAGAGGGGAACCACATACACAATTCTTCACTAACTACATGTCTAAAGTGAAATGCAGTCTGTCCAAAGAATAGTCTTCAGCTCTCTAAGATGACTTTTTGGCACTGTGCTGGTTGGGGCTTTATTCTTGCTACCACCTTTGTCAGCACAAACAGGAGTAATGAAAGCAGTGATCTGAGCAATAAATAAAAGGAGTGATTGGGCAAATACTCACAGAGAAGGGTAAAGCAGAGAACTTTGATTTCAATTTATCTTTCCTTCCTTCCTTCCTTCCTTCCTTCCTTCCTTCCTTCCTTCCTTCCTTCCTTCCTTCCTTCCTTCCTTTGATATAAGAAAGTCTCAGATGTGGAATTCAAGAGTATTTATTTGCCTGTGAAGTTCTCTATACACATTATGTCAGAATTAATGTCCCTCGTGTGAATAAACTAATTTCTCTGTATTGTTCTATTCAACTAATATTATCTTCAGAGTCACATTTTGTTCGTACATATCTGCCCTCAAAATATTTTTATTTATATCTGAGATCAATGAAATCAGAACTGTACAAACAATTCTGAAAATCACTGAGTTATTAAAGCAATAGGGTTATTAGCCACTTGATTTATATATGTGGGGAACGTAATATCAAACTTAGAAATGAACTCATTAAATGATGGTTTCAACAGCTCATAGAAGGTAATTTCTCTAATTAAATGTTATTGACGAGTAATTTTTTGATACCTCAATTTCCCTGAGTTGCTTTCATCTTTCTGAGTTTCTGCCACTCCCTCCAGAAAATCAGACAGCAATATAAAGGTGAAATTTCTTCATAAACTATTCAGATCACATTCATTTTTTAAAAGCTATCTTCAAAGAAGACTTGCTTTTGAAATGGGTCATAAAGTTCACAACATGATATTTGATATGAAAAACTCATATTTGGCACTATTTACAAAATTAAATTTCTCCTTAACATTATAATTAACATTAGAATGATGTTATAAAAAGAATATGGCAACATATAGCGGCAATGGCATGGGGCTTTTTCCAATTTTTGTCATTTTTTTTTAATAGCATACTTTGAACAAATGGACAAAGGCTCGGCAGACTAGCATTTTCACATAATAATTATAAAGAAAGGTGATATAAAACTAGTCAGGAAGTTCAGGAAGTGAAAAGAGGCAGGAAGTGGAGAAGGAGAGAGGTAAATTAGGGGTAGAATCATGACTGTCTTCAACACTACAAAGAGACAAAATAGCATTTGTGCCATTCTTTATTTTTTGTATGTTTAACTTTGTTCTTTTGAAAATTCTAACCTTAGTCAATTCGTAACATTTATTGACTTATGTATTTCTTTGTATCCCACCTCCTATTTTCCCCACAACAGCAACCTTGTGAGGTGAGATAGGCTGAAAGAGAATGACTGGCCCAAAGTCACCCAGCAGGCTTTCATACCTAAGATGGGACTAGAACTCCCCAGTTTCTAGCTTGTTCCCTTAATCTCTAGACAAAACTGGATTTCATTTAATTGTTTATTTGTTTCATTTATTCCTGGAATTTTTTTTTTACTTTTGAATGTAACAAATTATTTGACTTGAACTAATACAGTATAAAAATGGTCAGGGAGACTTTCTGTAGTCTGATGGGTATTAATGAAAGCAACAAGAGGTAGTCAACACTGACAAAGCTGCCTTACCTCTCCCTCCTCCCCAACAGATTCTTTCATGCAGATCTCTGAAGCCAGTCATTCTCAGAAGTTTTTATCAAGAACTTGTAGGAATAATTTTGCATGACTGATGGGCTTAGGTAATTGCTCAGCAATTTCACAGCTTTAACCAATATTATTTGTGTTGGAAAATCACAATGGGTAATTTGCACTATCGTTTTCATTCAGCATAATCCTAGCTGATCTAACATAAATAGAACTTGATGTTTACTTATTAAGCATTGGCAAACATAAAAAACAATAACTGGCAAAAACAGGATAAATGCGGGCAAAACAACATCTGTGTCACAAAAGGCATGGAGATTTGCCCCCAATATTGGATAATTAGTATAGAAAATCTCCAAGGGACAGACTTTTGGATATTCCAATCTTAACCCTTTTATGCCTATGAATATTCTCATTAATGAAGATCATGATCTGTAGAAAAATTGCAAAAAAGGCAAACTTTCTTAAAAAAGCAATTGGACTTTTACTATTAGAAGTAACTGGGAAACATTTCAACTGATATCTAGGAGTCTTTTTTAATCCCATATGAAAAAGGAAAAAGATGGTAAGAAATATATACATTTTGCAAAACAAAAAATCAAAATCCTGTTTCCTGCTTCTTTTTGAGACTCCTGGATAGTAGTTGAAACAGTTCCCGGTTACACCTAATAATAAAAATCCAATTGCCTTTTTAAGAAAGTTTGCATTTTTTGACATTTTTGCTATTAACCTTTTATATACATAAGAGTAGCAGCATAGCAATGGAGGTGGAATATCAGGTGATTCCTCTTCTGTTCTGTACTGTGAAGAAAACAGTTTGATAGACAAGACAGGTATGATGTAATTGACAAACTGAAAAGGGGAAATGATTGTTGAACCAACCTGAATAACAAACTTTTGGAATGGTAAATACTTACTCTTCCTATCTACAGATGACTTAACCTGTAGGAAGTTCCATTTCCTTAAATTATGTAAAAGGGTGTTTACAGTTCTTATGGAAAAGATGAACAATTTCTGCTAAAGATCTTTTAAAAATAAATCAGGCCTAGCTAGATGACTATACCATGTATCTCTTCATTTCAGTGATTTTGTTTTAATAATTCAAGTTCTGTCTTTTTCATTTATCAGAACAGGAGCAAAAATATTACTAGGCACATAATATTGATTTATTTGGTAAATTTATATAACTGCTCATTTCACATATATGATTTTGAGTAGCGTATAAAACTCAAAACAATAGAACAAAATAACAAAAACATAACAAAAACAACAAAATAAAAAAAGTTAATTGAAAGTCTCATTGTATGAATAGAAATTGGCTTGGATAATGTTGGATACAGCCCAATCAAAACTGTAAAATAATCTTAAATCAAGAGTATTATGTTCTCTGTAACTATAACAACAGCACATGCATACTTATATTGTCATGAAGACAAACAATCATTTTGAAATGAGATATTGTAGAGTAAAACCAGGTTAAACAATAGATAAGCAATTTTGAGAAGTAGTACTTGACTCTAGGTGACAGGAAATGGAGCAAATAAGCATTATAGGAAAAGGAAAGCAATTGCAGCTTGGGAAGAATGTGGTAGCCAATGATTTCTGTTAAAAAAATCAAAGTATCTTTTCAATTCTCTGAAAGCAGCCTGTTAAAACTATCTGAATTTCCGATTAAAAAAATCAGTTTGAACTGATATTTAATATTTTAATCAAATAGTTCAGTTGCTACCCTGCTCATTCTAATCTCTGCTACTCTAATGCACTCCCACACCTGAGACTACCCTGAACAAAGAGCCTGTGCTCTCTAGGAAGTAGGAAGGATGAAAAGCACAGCTTTGCATTCACTTCCTCTGTCATCCAACCTCTTCATTTATGTATTCATAGCAATAAATGAAGTGATTGATGTCAGAAATAAATTAAGTGAGCAATGTCTTTCTTTTGTATGCATTGCTTTCTCCTACATGCATATTTCCATCAGATGTAATTCTGCCATCGTTGATATATTTATAGAGCTAATGATTTTATTGTGACAATTAAGCAGGAATTTAACTGTCTCCCTTGGTTAAACTTGCTTAACTGGGTTATGCTTGTCACTTCCCTTGCTTCTTCCCAGTGGGTATGATTAAGTCCATGGCTTCTTTCTCCCCAAATCCCATTACAAAGCAAAACACATTGATTTTCTCATAATCCTTAGTTCCATCCTTTTTTTAAAAGAAAATGATGATGCCAATATCAAGTAGCAACAAGACAAGATTTTTTTTAAATGACACCCTTCACAACAGAAGGTCTTTTCCAAAAGACCCATCAGAATGTCTCTTTCTTTTCTCCCAGCTGCCTTGTGAGCGAAATAGGAGGTCTATGAGGCAGCTGTTCTCTATTAGGGTAAATTTTATATATTTGGCCTCTTTATGGCCAAGATTCAACAACAGAAATGTAAGAGAATCAAGCTCCCTTCTAAGGAGCAAAGCTGAGAAATGCATTTGCATTTCTCCATATTGCTGAGAATTAATTTCCCTTTTAGCTTGAATGAATTTAAGCTGGTAAGAAAAATGAATGAGAAGCACAAGACAGTTCAGAAAATATCCTTAGAATATCACAAAATGCCAACTCACTGATGCAAAAATAGACAAAGGGCTCTGCTAAAAAGCAAGGTAATAAAAATTTCAAAATGTGTATCACACATTGCTACACAAACCCCTCCTGGTCATTTGTACCTGCATCCTAAAGTCAGACAGGAGTATTTAAGTCAAGGAGCTTAGGATGAGGTGTCAAAATCAAAATTTGACATTCCCCAACCTCCCTGAAGACTTCTATTAAATTATAACAATGAGCCTATATTTATTCCGCTATTGGATGTTGCAGATGTTTCTCAATATATATGTCACTTTGCAGTAGCATAGCATGTAACTTATCTATTACATGAACCTCCCATGAAATTTATTTGCTGTCAGATTTCCCATTTTAAGAGGACAAGCATAGCTGAAATTTTCCAGATACTGAATACTTCCTGGTTAATAAAGAATCTTTATTATGCACAAAGATGGAAGATGTTTCAAACTGTCTACTGCTCTGGGGCTGAATGAAACCAGTCATTCCCTATAATCCTTTTAAATTTCCTTTTGGTGTCTTTTCCTCTTGGTTCTTTCCTGAAGCTTATATACAGTATACAGTATATACAAACACATATATGCATACATACATACATACAGAGTAGGATTTCTTATTCTAGAAGTACAGACGTCTAGAATGAGAAATCCTATTAGAGTCTTTTAGTATGCCTAAATTATAACTTTACTGCTACCTAAAATGAGTCAAATATTTTTTTTGCCTCATTCATTATGACTGAGAGGATCTGTCCTTATTTGTTTGTTTGTTTGCAACCTGACAGTGGTGTTTCAGTGGTTAATACATGAAGGAGTCTTTTGTGCAATGTAGGAAAAAGATGGGCAGTTCTGTAGGTTTGTATTTCAATGT
>JANHZU010006788.1:269947-283450 GCA_032468055.1 Acrochordus granulatus | reverse complement strand
CTGATTTCGGTATTGACTATCTGTTGATGTCTATGTGTAAAGTTGCCTTTTAGATTGTTAGAAAAGTGTATTTGTTATTACCAGTTTGTTCTCTTGACAAAATTCTGTTAGCCTTTGCTCTGCTTCACGTTGTACTCCAAGGCCAAACTTTCCTGTTATTCCAGTTATTTTTTGATTTCCTCCTTTAGCATTCCCATCCCCTAGGATGAAAACGACATCTTTTTTTGGTGTGAGTTTTAGAAGATGTAGGTCTTCATAGAATCAGTCAACTTCAGCCTCTTTGGCATCAGCGGTTGGGGCATAAACTTGGATTACTGTGATGTTGGTTTGCCTTGAATTTGAACTGAGGCTCAGCTTCTGGCATCCTATCTTTCATACTCTTGTTGCTGTCCTTGGGGTTTTCTTGGCAAGGATAGTGGAGTGGGTTGCCATTTCCTTCTCCAATGGAATCCTGTAGCCCGTTTTTCATCATATGTCCAGGAACCCCAACAACATCTAGTATGGTCCTTATTAATCTAGGCGATGACCAAACCAGTATGGATTTCTATAAATTACTTCTCATATTTTTATAGGAGGGAGGCACTCTTTGTCTGGCTCCTCTGATGAGGTCTGTCCAGTATGGTTGAACTCTGGCATAACTCTCATCTTCTTCAGAGCACACAAACTTCCCAACCACAGCAAAGTGGTGCCTTACTCGGGGACAAGATGGTAACTGTTTTACTTAACTGTTTATTATTTACTTAACTTTATTAACTGTTTACCGCAAAGTCAAATGCTAGGCATATTTGCATATAGACAAATTCTAAGGTTTTATAGGAACACTAGCCTGTATCTTTTATTATGTATCTCAATCATGATTTTGTCAATTTTTCTCAAATCTCATAGCAGATTTAACAGTAAAAACAGAGTTAAAATAAAAGTTCATCAGTTATAATGATGCAAAGTTGATGGCTCAATAACTCTATGAAGTTATGATTCAGTGAGGTATGCAGTATATCCTTTGATTTGTTATTAACATCAGCTTTTTGTACATACAGGCAGGTAGCTTTGTGATTCCCTCTGGAAGGAAGGAATATGAATGTAATTATGTTTTTATTGGAATATGGAGTGGAAGCAAGGGGTGGAGATTGCTATTAACACTCTTGAGATTTCTTTGTATAGGAAAGACTTAACTCTCTCTTGTGAAATAACAAGCTGAAACACCTTTCCACAATAGATCTGCGTAGGGAAAAGGAAACTTTAATCTGCCATGTGATAACCTCCTACTGCAAGCATATCACGTTAATCCATAAGTAGGTTGGAGGTGCATATATTTGTTCTCAAAATATATTCTAGGAAAATAGTAGGAGTCAACATATCTTTCTTTTCAAATGGTTACATGGATCAACAGTCTATTTCCTGTCTGACTTAACATCAGGGTTATTTAGCTTACTGTAGGTGAGCATATTATTTTCTGGGAATGCATACAGTAGGTAAATTGGAAAAGTTTGCCACTATTTTCCATAATCTGATCATCCCTCTTTCCAAATTCAACTAATACTTTCTGATGAATGTTTATTAATGCCAAAAGAGTTGATCTTATTGCCATAAATGATAATAAATTCATACTCTCCTCCTACTTGTTCTGCTGGCTGACAAGGATTTCAATTTGGAGACAAATGAAAAGAAAATCTCAGATTAGCAGAAGGGAGAATAAGGAACTTGGAAATTTGGAAATTGTGGGTTTCCTCAAGGAAACAATAAGTAAATACCAACTTCATGTTTTCACTGATGTCCAGAGACTGATTTTCTACAGCAAGAACAATCTTCAGTTCCAAAGAAAAGAGAATTTAGAATTAAAATACTAATGAAACCGGCATTTAATGATATGCTTCACTTCTTTCTACCCTTTTGCTTTTAATCACATTTAATTATATGCTTTGTCCATTTTCTTCCTGTCCAGCTCCTTTTATTGTTTACCTGCTTTTGCAGTAAAAATACTCTTTTCATTGTAAGAAGGGGAAGAGGTAAGTCAGCCAGGTTGTCACCAATCATAATTAAAGCACTGGATTTTTAAAGGAAAATAAGTAACTAAACAATTGTTCAATATGCATACTTATCCATTGTTATCAGATAATACAGATTACCCTAAATGACATTTGTTTCTTCTAGGTAGAACTCTAGGAAATAATTACTAACTCTACTAACCTCCTGCTTTACATTATTATGGGACTGTTTTGGCAGGAGACTCAATGGGTTTGTTTAGAAGCTTGTACTAAACTGGGTTTCTTGGCTAAACTGGGCTGTTTAGAAGCTACTTTGCCAACAGCAGAATGAATAACAACCAAACACTCATTTCAAAACATATGGGAAAACCTGGCCTCATAAAACTCAGCACATAAATCAAATTTAAGTTGGGAATTCAAGAAATATGACATATTGTTGACTGCAATTGCTAAAACAAGCTTATTTTTTTTACTCGATTTGTACTTTTCCCCTTTTTGTACAGGGTGATGCACATCTTCCAGGTTAAGTCGACAGTTTATAAAACAGCTTTCCAAAATCCTTATTTTTAACAATGATACTACTGACAAGACCAAGAATTTCACAGAGTATGAAAATTAACCCAATCACCTGAGCTGGCATCTAAGTACATAAGACAAGAGGACTGTTCAACCTTGGGAGTGGAAAAGGATGCAGTGCCACATGTATTAACAGCATATTATACTCTTAAATCATATATACACTGGAGCTTTTGAACTAAATATAATTTTAAATCATTATTTTATTTTTAATGTACAAAAATATACATGGAGAGAAATTCTTATGGGAATGTAAGTGTGCAGCGGTGCAGTACCACAGCGGCTTTATGACACCAGTTGTGTCGACCAGAAATGGCCGGCACTCTGGCAGTTCACACCGCAGCACCACATGATGAGGTGAACAACGGTCACTTGCCTCCAGCTCCTGCCCACCCAGCAGTTCGAAAGCACGTACAAATGCAAATAGATGAATGGGCATCCCTTTGGGGAGAAGCTGGCTGGCAGCAACAGGAGCAGCAAGTTGCCGCTGGACTTGACTGTCTCGGGGGCAGAGAAGGAGCCACAGACGATGCCCCAAATGTGAACATTGCCAGACCAGTGGGGGGCAGGGGGCAGGGTTTAATAATGTATAATAATGTCTGTATAATGCTGCAAGTTGCCAAGAGTCTTTGGAAATTGGCAGCATATAAATATGAAGAATAAATAAATAAACCCAGAACTCCTCTCCCTAAAAGTATAATAACGTTTTTGATCAAAGCTTCTATCATGATATTGTTCCAATAATTTGGTTTGTTTTGTTTCTTTTTATTTTATTTCTGTTTTAATTTCCCAGTCATCCTCCAAATATTATCATAAAGGAAAAAATGCAAAAAGCTTACTAGTACAAAAAAAATTGTACTGAAAAAAATAAACTTTTCAAATTAAAATATATTTTTCAATATAAGGCTAGACATACTACAAATTGGCATATTTGAAAAAGAGGATAACCCAGTGAAAAAAGAGAAACTGAACTTACCGCTGGCATTCTCCAGCATGCAACACTAAATCTTCATTATTCTTTGCACTGATTGTGAGTTCATGTTCTGTTGAGTTGAATACATCAAGGAGCAAATGGCACTGGCGAGTACTATTTGAAAAATCAAAATAAATAAATTATGACATCAGAACGTATGGTTTATTATTAAATACATACTTTCATAGAATACTTTTTACACCAATTATATGAAACATATATGCAACATACAAAACATAGAGTTCTTGCACAGAATAGATTCTCTACTGGATGACAACTGTAGGTTATCTAAAAAGAACTGTAGTATTTTCCCCAAAGAATTTACCTTTAAGGGAGGAGAAACTGTTAGAAATATAATCTTGAGATTAGGTTTTCTAACTTTCCTTTTCGTGGTATGGGAGTCTCTCTTAAATTCAACATCATCCTGTTTGGGAGCAAACTCTAGTATCTGGGCTCCTTAAAAATATTTCTCATTATACAGTACTTACAATTAATTATTATAAAGTATACATTAGTTTGGTACTCAACCAAATTTCATCTTGTCCTCTGCAGAAATGCTTGCAGCATCCTGGCCAAATGTGCCAGTCCTGTACCAGTTGTGTTCCAACATTTAGCAGCGAATGATATATACAGCATTATACAGATATAATGACATGAAGAACTATAAACCTAACAGGGGATGATCTATCCATCAAGGGACTGATAATAACATCCTCAACTGCAAACATATTGTCATGGGCCCAAAACAAAAACCAGATCTGCCATGTGATCATGACAGTGAGTCAGGCCATTAATAACATGAATAAGGTGTGAAGTCACCATGTTCACCATGACTATGAACACCCAAGCTGATCCTAGGCCTAAAGAAGATAGATTTAAGTTCCCCAAAATCAATAGCCTGGAATGTCGTTGCCAGCTCAGCCACAATATCAAGCAGTCCAGGTAGAGCAACTGCTATATGGCAGGGAGGTCATTTGACAATAGTTGCATGTTATGCTCCAATGCATCATAACAATGGAAGAACCAGAAATGAGTTTGAGAATTTATTCATTCTGAATAAATATGATTCAGGAAGAAAAAAACATTTTGTTAGATGACATGAATGGATTGATGGGAACAAAACAAGAGAATAAAGAAGTTGGGCTAGTTGGTGATCCGTGATCCAAGAATGAATGGGAATAGTGACTGTATAGAAAAAAATCTGTTGATTTCAAATACATGATTTATACTTGTCTATTTATTCTTATTCATACATTGCAAAGGAATGTCTATAAGTCTAAAAGATTTATAATTGCAAGAATGATGAGATGTCAGGGAAGAACAATTTTTTCGTTAGGTCTTAGAAAAATGGACAATAAATAAATGAGAATGAGTAACTGCCGGAGGAGAAAATACACATCTTACATGAAAAAGTATGAGAAGATAGTTGAATATCCCAATAGAATGAATCAAAAGTAGAGATAAGGAAAGAGGATATGAAGGTTGCATTGAAACAGAGTAAATAGTTTTGTTATAGAGTGCCATAAAAGTGTGCACAGGAAATATAAAAAAGGATTTAGTGAAATCTCAAAGTGAAAAGTTCGTTTTCTGTAGGTAAGAAAAAAATGAGTATATGAGAATTACAGCTACAAAAAATGTGGATGACAGGATATCATACAATGTGAATCAAGGAATACTGATGGCATGGGGCTCCAATGGGGACACATCATTTTGGAGGTGGTTGATGGTTTAATATTCACCTCCCCCATCTATATTTTCTAGTTCCCCTCTCAGTCCAGTTGGTTTGTTTTAAAGGTTTTTAACTGTTTTTAATTGTTTTTATTACATGTTTTTATTGTAAGCCGCCAAGAGTCACCTGGAATTTGGTGGTATATAAATTGAATGAATGAATGAATGTAAAGAGTGTGGAAACCGAGAGAAAAATTATAGTTCTTTGGATGGTAATTTAAAAAATGAAAATGGGTGAAGAAGATCAAATAAGGAGTTTCCAGATGAGTGAATGGAATTAAAAAGTGATAAAATGATATGGGGTGAAAATGAAGTGAATGAATGCTAGAAGGAACATTTTAGAGGTTTATTTGGGAATATTGATATGTCAAAGAGCAGAGATGAAATGAAAGTTATAAAGTTTCTAAGAAAAAGTGATGAAAATGGTCATAAATTCTGTGAGAATGCTGAATAGTGGTGAGTTAAAGGTGTATATAGAAAATATAAAAATGTTAAAATATGGATGTGTCAGGCCCAAAACCAACATGAGATGATTCTTCCAAGCTGAGCTTTTTTTATTGTTTCACACCTATAGACAAAACTTGCCAGACTGTGGACTCTATCTGCATCTATTATATACTCTGAGAATTACTCACCCTCGTTGGGTTGCCTCTTACTCCTCTGGAATGTACTGACTCCCTCCTGAGAATCTACCTCTTCACTACATCCCATCATAGATGTGATTTGCTTATGGAGTAACTATAAGACTTCTTTAACATGGATGAAGACTACATCTATATATGATGACTGGAAGAATGCTGCGATTGTTCCTTTATACAAAAGGAAAGGTAGCAGTGATGAATGTAAATGCTGAAAATTAGTTTGCTAAATGTTCCTGGGAAGATGTTTGGCTTACTTCTAATGGAAGGGTACTACAGATGGCAATGAGCAAAGCTTAAAAAATGTAATACACTTTTACGCCACAGAGGGGTTTGTGAATTAGATTTTCCCTTTCAGAATTCACTAAGAAATATACAAATGGGAGAAATAAAATTTAGAAAAGTTGATTTAGGAAATGTCTATGAAAAAGTGAACAAGTTTGACCTACAGAATGTTTTGCACAAATAGCAATTAAAGGTTGGCTGCTAAAAGAAGAAAGACAAGGAAGTGTAATTTAATGTATTATGGATAAATATGTAAGGAATGTTTTGGCGATGTTAGAGGTATGGTAGTTGACATGCAGATGATGCTTACTTGTTGGTTGAGAACTCAGACATTTGCAATGAACTTTAAATAGGTTATATAATCCTCAACAAAAATTATGGATTTTAAATTTAATATATCAGTGACATAAACAGTTGGGGAACTGGAGTAAATAGTTGAATGAAAATAGTATAAAAAATCAGATTTCTAGTCCATCCAATTCCAAAAGTAAAACAAACAGATTAATTTATGTGCTTTGCTATTGTTGAAGATGTAAAAAGGAAGGACATATTTGAAGATATGCACATACTAGTAAAAGACAATGGATAGGATGTGGTCTACTGTGGAGAATGAGATGTCAAAAACATCTATATACTATAAATGTTGAAATTTGAGTCTGTAGCTTCTTGTTCTATTTTCTTCACACCAAGTACTTGCAAACACACTGAATTGTTTTTTGAAAGCGATATATTTCAGAGACACTAGTTAATCTCCTTGCTCACTTGCAAAAGTGTTATGTAATATAGCAGAGCTGAAGTCCTTGTTTTTATACATATTTGTATAAAAAGATGCTTGCTCCTTTGGAGGAAAGCTATGGCCAACCTAGACAGTATATTAAGAAGCAGAGACATCACCTGGCTGACAAAGGTCCACATAGTCAAGGCTATAGTTTTTCCAGTAGCAATGTATGGATGTGAGAGTTGGACCATAAGGAAAGCTGAGCATCAAAGAATTGATGCCTTCGAATTGTGGTGCTGGAGAAGACTCTTGAAGGTCCCTTGGATGGCAAGGAGATTAAACCAGTCAATCCTATAGGAAATCAACCCTGACTGTTCATTGGAGGGACAGATACTGAATCTGAAGCTCAAATACTTTGGCTAATGCAAAGAAAGGATTCATTGGAGAAGAACGTGATGTTGGGAAAAATTGAAGGCAAAAGGAGAAAGGGATGGTAGAGGATAAGATGCTGAGATAGCATCAAGGATGCAATGGGAATGAATTGGGGCAGAGTCCTGGAGTCAGTGAAGGTTAGGGAGATATGGCATGCTGCAGTCCATTGGGTTGCAAAGAGTCAATTTCACAGAAATCGTAAAATTGACTGACTTGTCTGGGAAATGACAACTTTTTTTTCTGAAAGGTTAGGAAACTTATATGGACTTTTTGCTGAAATAAGAAAGAAATAACATTATGATTAACTGATCTGAAGATTAAGAATGTAGCTATCAATTGAATAAGGGGCTGAAGGACATAGTATCTAAGAGGGAGGAGAGATTATAAAATTGTAACTATCTGTGAAAAGTTTGGAAGTCATATTTCTTGTGTCTTGAACTTTCTTCATTCTTTCCTTTTAATTTATCAAAAAAAATACTACTAATTTTTTTAAAAACCCCAACTAATTCTTCAGTTCTTGAACCACAGTCACCAGAGGGACAGCTGGTGGAAGAGAAACAGGATGATAATTAGGGATTTTGATCCAAGGGATAGTGGAAGCCAAGGTAATATAACTTTTATACATCCAATAGCATGAATAAATGTAGTTTACACAAATGTACATATACACCTCAAAGCACTAAATTGAACTATAATTCCACGTTGTGTAATATAAACTGATTAGACAAAAGAGAAATAAAAGAAGTTAAAGAAAACGGATCGGTATTACATCCTTTCAAAACAGGCAGAGGGTTTTTTTTCTGCAATCTGGCTCAGACAATATCCTAATTAAGGAAGCAAAAAAACTCCCCAAACTGATCCCATCGGAGATATCATGTTTCTGGCAACTGTTAATTTAATAAAACTGCTGAGCCCATCACACAATTCTTAAGTAAAGGTTTCAAAAGATATTCTGTGAATATTGTCATTTATTGCCATTTATTCTTTTTCTGACAATGAAAAAGGCAAGATAAATAATGCTTTAATTGAATTCATTAAGTTATGAAATATCTGCAGCCACATTGGTTGATTACTAGTTTATAAATTAACTCATTAACTAACAAAAGTAATTAAAGAGGCTGAAGAAGCTTTAGAAAAACCTGCAGATCATATGTAGAAAAAGTGGTGTTTTCCAATTCTTATATTGATGAAGTCATTCATGAAGCTTGAGGCTTATTATCTTCTAATATTCTGCCAAGAAATGAAAATAATTTGTAACTCTTTGCCTCATATATTCAGTATGTTCCACCTCCATATTTCTTGTGTACCTTTGTACACCAAGCAGTTTTGTGCTAACATCGATTTGAACAGATAGCCAAAACTTTTTCACTGGACTTTCTGAGATAAATATTGCATCAATTTTAATTTTTTGAATTTGAGAGACCCATGACGCCTTAATAAACATGATCTCCAAACTTCAGCCATTGCTGAGAATTCTGGGAATTGAAATCCATATGTTTAGAAGTTGCCCAGTTGATAAATACTGCTTTAATATCATAATATTAGATATCATGATATTAATATCTTGATGTCATGAGGATCTTATACAAAACCAACTGTGTTCAATATATACTTTGTGATGCAGCAGATAAAATATTTGGAAGGTTTCCAAAACAGAGCTGCTAAAATTGGACACATTCATGTAGGTTATGTGTACCTGTAGTGATTAAAACATCTGGCTAGCAACTGAGAAAACTGAGTTGAGCCCTGCTGGAAGAGAGAGAGAGAGATGGATGGATGGATGGATGGATGGATGGATGGATGGATGGATGGATAGATAGATAAAATGGGATTGTTAGTTTCATCTTAAGTAGAGTGTCTCTTGAACTATCTTAGGCAATTTGGGCCAGTCACATTCTACGAGCCCTGGGTGGAAGAAGGCAATGGCAAACCACTTCCAAAACTGCAGGAACGGGTCCAGGTAATTGCTAGGAGTAAAAAAAAAAAATTGGCTCAAAAGCTGTCTAGTCTTTCCCAGTCTATTGTTTTCTTCTATTTCTTGGCACTGCTCATTTAAGGAGGCCGTCTTATCTCTCCTTGTTATTCTCTGGAAATCTGCATTCAGTTGTCTGTACCTTTTCCTTTCTCTCCTGCCTTTTGCCTGCCTTCTTTCCTCAGCTATTTCTAAAGCCTCATCAGACAGCCACTTTGCTTTCTTGCATTTCTGCTTCTTTGGGATGGTTTTGGTAGCTACCTCTTGTACAATGTTACGCACTTCATAATTTAAATGCGAGAGATTTAAATCCTCTTCTTCTGAAAATCAGTGGATTTAAGTAATTAACTTCTGGCTGGGTAACACTACTTTCTTTTTGCATTCAAATTATTATTTCTGGCCAAATGAAATATTATTTATTTCCGAAACATTTTATTGTTGTTATTACTGATTTATTTTGGGCATGATGAAGATTACTAGATCTGGTTTCCAAAAATCTGGATGACTCCTAGATAATAAGTTTTCTGCATTTCTTTCTGCCATCTGGCTGTCTCTTTTCCAGCCCAGGATTGATAGTTTTTGTTTTGATGAAATAAAAACTTCATATTAAAAGAATGAAGACAAAAAGTCTGGGTTAGCACACACACTAAACTGTAAAAAAGCAACCACATTTTACTCTTGTGTAAAACAATCATAGTTCAGTAGAGTATGCCATACAAACCTTGAAAATTGGGTTTTCTATTATCTATAAATGAGCTATGTTAATGAAGTATACATTTCAAGCTAGTAGAAATATTTTGATATATTGGTGCCAAACTTCTCTAGATCAGGAACTGTGGAGGTTGTAGTTCAAGATAGCTGGAGGGAATTAGCAGAATTTTTTTATCAAGGAAAGAAGATATATATGTTTAAGGTATTTTAATCATCAAACAGGAGTAACAATCCTCTTCTTTGAATGCAATGTCAGTTGATTTACCATTTGCACATTTTTATATGTGGTATAATCAGCATAAATTGGGGCACATATATATGTTTGTTTACTTTATAGGCAGGTGAATTCCCATATGACTCTGTGCGACTTATAATTAAGAATCAAAAACATAATCCAAACAAGATTAAAACAAGCAGAACAAAAGGATTTCCACAGTTACTCTGTCCCCAAGGCCGGGCACAGCAAGATCTTCAATAGTTTTCTGAGAAACATAAAGGTGGGAGTCACACAAATCTCTGAGAGAAATAATTCCAATGGCCAGGAATTGCAAGAAAAAGCATCCTATATATTGGAGGAATGCATAAAAGTAATTGTATTGATTATTGGTTTGATTACAGAAAGTCATAAAGTGAATAAGCAAATGGGATTGCATTATGGAACTTTTGTCAAATGCAGGTGATCGTCACTTACCTACTACTTATTCAGTGACCATTTGAAGTTGCAATGGCACTGAACAAGTTGTATTTATGACTGGTCCTCGAAGTTACAGTTCTCACAGCATTCATGGTCACATGATTGCAATTTGGGATCTTGGCAAGCAGCTTGGACTTAGGATAGTTGCAGCATCCCATGGTCATGAATTATCATTTGTCGCTTCCCTGCTGGCTTCCCACAAGGAAAGTCAATGGGGATACTAGCAGGGAAGGTTTCAAGTCACTCTGGTAAGTTTCCTCATCCTTGGCTTTCCTGCACTGTGCACCCTCCTTCCCTCACCTCCCTGCATTTGCACTGCTCTGTAGCATCCCGATTTTCAACTCATATGTGGCCTGCATCAGATCTCCCAGGGCTTCCCCATCCTCTTCAGCAATCCCATGCTTCTTACCTTGGTCGCCCGCTGCTTCTTTCTCATTTAATGATCCACACATCTTAGGGTTATGATGTCAATCAGGACTGGCAGGATTGTCATCTTGAAGCATTGCAGTCATGTGATGGTCTTGACTTAACAACCGCAACCGCACCAGAATTGCCATCTGTAAGTAATGCAGTCACGTGACCAGAAACCCTTTATCGATTTTTTGTTAAAACACAGAAAAAATGAATTTGTGATTTTTGTTTGATAATTAGAAAAAATATAGAAGGAAGGAAGCCATAATATAAAAGCCATGCTGAGAAAACATTAAATATTATTTATTGGATTTGTTATAATTGCCCAATTTCAAACTCTGGGTAGCATATAATAGGCCTAATGCATATATTAAAGACATATAAAAGTTGGTAGAAAAGTAGCAAGTAGTATGGGATCTATTGCAAGGAATTTTTTTAAAGAATTTTTTATCCTGCCATTATTATTTGTACAAATAATAATTATTATTTGTACAAATAATAATTGTTATAAATAATTCAAAGTGGTCAACATACTTAATACTCCTTCTTCCTCCTAGTTTCCCCATCACAAAAGCCCTGTGAGGTGAGTTGGGCTGAGACAGTATGACTGGACAAAAGTCATCCAGTTGGCTTTCATGCCTAAGGCAGGAGTAGAACTCACAGTCTCCTAGTTTCTAGCTTGGTGCCTTAACCACTTGGTTTTGATTATGCCATCTGTTATAATTAATTAAGGCTGAGTAAGTCAGAAGTATTAACTTAAACTTAAGTTAAATGCAGCAGGGATGAATTAGAAAAAACAGAATGCAATAAAACAAGAAAATAAAGGGATCAAGAATGGACAGTATATTAAGCTATCAGTATTAAAGAAGTATGTTGAGGTGGTTTAGTCATACAGTGAACAGGATTGAATAGCAAATCTAAAAAGTTGAAAGGAATTGGAAGATGAGAAAGTTGTCGTTGGATGGAGCTGATGAAATTCTGAAAAAGAAGTGAGAAGTTTAAGAACTGAAGTAGTGTGTGGCAATGTGAGAGCTGAGGCAAGATTAATTTACCAGGATAGAATTATAGGGTTGGGAGGGACCTTAGAGATCTTCTAGTCCAACCCTCTGCCCAAGGCAGGAGTCCTGATGGTTTTCTGATCTTCTCTTGAAAACCTCCAGTAGTGAGGCACCCACAACTCTGGGAGGCAAGATGTTCCTTTGCTTAATGGTTTTTTACTGTCAGAGATAGATATAGAGAAACCAAATAATACAGGTAGTTCCTGGTTAATGTGACCATTCAAACTTATAATGAAAAGATAGTTTTATGACTGGTCCTTGATGGTTACAACATACCAAAGGTTACATGATTGCAATTTGCAAGCTTCACAGCCAACTTCCGACAAGCAAAGTCAATGAAGAGGCCAGAAGGCAGGCATGATCATGTGCTCTTGTATTTAATGACCACAAGCGATTTGCTTAATGACTGCAGTGGAACTGACATACATCAAATGCAATCATGTGATGTTTAGAGAACAATTATTTTGCTTAATGCTGGAGTTGCCATTCTCAATTGGGGTCATTAAATGAGGATTACCTGTATTGTTAATTTTAGCTATGTTTCTTTTCCAATTTATTTTTTTACTTGGTATTTCATATTCCTTTTTTGCACTTAGCATAATACTGTTCATTTGTTAGGGAACTGTATGATAGATATATATATGTAAGTCTCAATATATAGTAGATGTGGTATTCAGTTTGGCACAGGGAAAATGTTCAAAATGGCACCTCTATTTTCCATTTGGCCTAATACAATTTAACATTAACATTCACATCACATAAATCAACCAGTATACATTTTAAATATGCATTTGTATATAGAGCATCATCTTTAAATGTGCATTTAGATACATTGTTTTTAGCCCTGTGAACATTAATAATTACTTGTAAGTACATCTCAAGGAATTCAGTGGGATTTCTTTCTTTCTCTCTCTCTGTATGTCTCTCTTTCTGTGTGTGAACACATACAGAGAGAGATATAGTTAAGTCTGTCCTGTAACTGGGGCAGCAGTTATTACCCTATATGGACCAAAACCTTGATAACTCATGGCTTGATTACCACTTGATTACCTACTTCAATTTGTTTTACATTTACCTTTAGAGATAACAATGAAGTTATAGCTGGTACAAATGCAGCAGCAGGATCAAGCCTTGCCAATACAAAATTATATCTCTATTCCTGGCAAATAGAAGGGGAAAAATGGAAGCAGTGGCAGGTTTTATTTTATTGAGTTCCAAGATCTCTGCGATGATTGCAGCCATGAAATTAAATGATGCTTGCTCTTTGGGAAAGCTATGCCAAACCTAGACATCATCTTAAAAGGCAGAGACATCACCTTGCC
>JANHZU010006788.1:234466-249218 GCA_032468055.1 Acrochordus granulatus | reverse complement strand
TTAAGATTGCTGGGAGAAATATCAACAACCTCAGATATGCAGACAATACCACTCTAATGGCAGAAAGTGAAGAGGAATAAATATTTATTAGTATAAATTATCTCCAGTAACATAGCATTAATATTTATCATATACCATATTAACAACCTTAAACATAAATGTCACATTATATACCAAAAATGTCACATTATATACCAAAAATAAGAGGCTCTTGCCTCTTGATGAGGGTGAAAAAGGAGAGTGCAAAACTTGAGTTTGAAACTCAACATTAAAAAAACTGAGATCATAGCAACCGGTCCCATCACTTCCTGGCAAGTAGAAGGGGAAGAAAAGGAAGCGGTGGCAGATTTCACCTTCTTGGGCTCCAAGATCACTGCAGATGGTGACTGCAGCCACAAAACTAGAAGATGCTTCTCCTTGGGAGGAAAGCCACGGCAAACCTAGACAGCGTATTAAAAAGCAGAGACATCACCTTACTGATAAAGGTCTGTATAGTCAAGGCTGTGGTATTCCCAGTAGTAATGTATGGATGTGAGAGTTGGACCATAAGGAAGGCTGAGCAATGAAGAATTGATGCCTTCAAACTGTGGTGCTGGAGAAAACTCTTGAGAGTCCTTTGGACTGCAAAGAGATCTGGAGGGACAGATACTGAAGCTGAAGCTCAAATCCTTTCGGCACATAATGTGAAGAGAGGACTATTGGAAAAGACTGTGATGCTGGGAAAGAATGAAGTTAAAAGGAGATTTAACATCAGCAGAGGATGTGATGCTTAGACAGAATCATTGATGAAATGAACATGAATCTGAGCAAACTCTATGAGACAGTGCAGGACAGGGAGGCCTGGCTTGCTACAATCCATGAGGTCACAAAGAGTTGGACACAACTTAGCGACTGAACAACAGCAACCTGTTCAAGGAGTTACATTTGGTTTGTAAGTCTTGAAACAGTTTAGGATCAAGTTACTCAAAAACTGGTTTTATATAAGCCTCTGCAATTTTGCATTCTAAGAAAATGTTCTGCTTATTGCACCTCGTGCGGTTTACGTGGCAGCATTTGGGGATATTGCTTCAAAAATGTAGAAACATCTTTCCAGTGAGAAGAGACTTTGGTTAAAGATTTTTATTTGCAAAACATTTGGCTTTCGTCTCAGCCTTATTGATTAAATTGATGTGCTGCGGACTTCAAAAACGACTCTTGGCAGTTCACAATAAAAAACATTAAAAAGATCAGCTGATAATTCCTATCCTCCCTGTTAACTATTGATTTTATTATTCTTAATTTTACCCATGATGATATGTATTATTTTATTGGTATTATGATTATTTTAATGTAAATTCCATTAACATTTTTAATAAAATGAAAATGACTGCATATGTTTTAAAATAAATAAAATAAGCCATATATATATAAGTGGTAATGAAAATTATTCACATCTGTCAACTCCCAAATATGCAAGTTTTAGTTATAGTGATGCACGACATTTCGTGTTACTGTATTCTTGTAAATAACATTTCTTTGTATTGTATTGTGAATTTCTAGAGTAGCATGGTTTTAAAGAGCTCTGGGGGAAAATTAAAAATGGCTTGTCTAGCTCACAGCCACCGCAATTTATGTTGTATTTGTAAAGTACAATACCAAACAGTTCATAACTCAAGGAGAGAAGGAAGTTGATTTCAAATATATTGTCAAATGCAGACCATCCAATCGTTTTTATGGCTTCTTTTTCTCCTCTCTCTTTTTGCTTTCTGCACACATAACAGAAGTAAAAAGAGAAGTCTATTATCTCCCAGTATGTTCTAAGATACGCACCTCTTCGTGCAAACCCCAGTGGGTTTGACTGAAACTGTAATTTCTAAAAGGAATCACAGAGAGACATCAGTAGAATCTGATGCCTTAATCAAAATGATAACAGCAAAATTACACCATAACAAATACAATCTTCACTCTTTTCATATTAACACGTAATATCATGATCCAGCTAAGAAACAAAGTTTGTTATGCAACATTGCACCACTGCTTTTGTTTTCATCCCATCTTCCACACCCATGTACATCTCTGAACTAGAAAAACCATCTGGATTTGATAATTTTCCAAATAAAAACAACTTGTACCAAATGTAGGCATCTAATTTTCAGCTCCTCCATATCAACTCTTCTTGCTTGCCTAGTAACAATCAAACTCTGCCTAAATCTATCAGTCATGGGTATTTATTTGTGTGCTACTATATTTTGCGTGAATAGAAGAGAGCCACATCAAAGGAAAATATATAGTAGTATGACTGATAATAAGTAAATTCCAAATGGTTGACATCACCAATTCATACTTAACTTTTTCAATTGATATGGCTATTATACTTGACATAAGAAAGATCTTCTATTAAGGATATCCGATACTTCTATAAATAGAAAATAAAGCTCCACAAAAATAGATCCAAATCTAGTAAATAACAGCTTAGTTATAAATGATGCTTAAGAAAGGAACAAAGTTTTGGACCATCCCTATTCCCAAAACCCTCAAAAAGGTTTGTTAGCCTGTTTGTTGTTCCACATTGTCCTCTTTCTCTATTAATTCAAGCTAGAATGTGTTTTACTAATTTGAAATTGACATTAAGAAAAACCCAAATCCTGAGTCCTGCTGACAGGACATAAATATTTTGAATCCAGTAGAGCCATGTAACACCTCTACTTCAGAAGCTGCACTGGCTTCCAGTGAGCTTCCAGGTACAATTCAAGGCCCTGAGTATTACCTACAAAGCCCTTCATGGAATGGGACTGGGTTATTTGTAGAACTGCCTGTCTCTGGTTGTTTCTGTCCATCCCACACACTACAACAGAAAAAGCATATTTCAGATCCTTTCGCTAAAGCAATGCCATCTGAGGGGACCTAGGAGGCATATCTCCTCAGTTATATTGTTTTGCCCTGTGAAATGATTCCCATCCCAATGGAGATTTGACTAACTTCAATCCTGTTAGCCTTGAGGCTTTAAAATCTGAGTGTTCCCTTAGACACTGGAATCAAAATGTAAGGTGGAAGGGTGAATATACATGATTATGTCCTAAGTGTGTGATTCGGTTTTGCCATTGTGATTTTGTGGGAGTTTTAAATTGTGAATTTGTTTATTGTTGTATGCCACCCAGAGTTGTATTTTTGGAAGTTGGCACCAAAATAAACAAATAAACAAACAACGCATCCTGCACACATCCTTGTTATTATTACTTCCTCTAAGCTTAACATTCCCTACAAGTGGCAGGGAAAACAGTTAATAATGGATTTATCAAGGATGCAAAATAGCTTGCTCAAAGATGACATCTTTCCATTATTCTAACCTAATCCCATCACTTAAGAAGGGGATCTATTAATATAGTTCTGCTGAAGTTCAAATTTGCATCAATCTTTAGGAAATACATGAAGTAGCAATTGGAAATTTGGTTTAAATGAATGGTTTGATTCAATTATTTTGATTCAGCTCATGACTTAGGTTATCACTGATCAAAATTCACCTCTTTTATTGAATAAATTGAATTAATAATTTTTAAAAAAATCTCCCTGCCTGAATATCTCATCCACTAGGCAATCACCTTCTTAAATATTTTAAGTCTGCAAAGTAGGATTGTATTATCTACAAAATGAGCTTGAATATATTTTTACAAATTATTTCCACATATGTTAAGACATAATTCTCTTCCTCCTCCTGACATGAACAGCAAAGAAGTGATTATACAATACCAACATGAATTCTGCTTCTAAAGATATATGTAGGCGCAACTATCAGTTGGTTTTGTGATTTTCATGATCTTTGTATTTGCAAAATAGAAAAATTTTACTCTTAAGCTTTAAAATATTATTTGTTAACCAATTATTTATCCAATTTATACAAAGCTGCCCATCTCATCAAAAGCAACTCTGGGTGGCACACAACAATCAGTTAAAACAACAAATGTAAAAACAACAGATACAAAATATAAAAATCCATATTAATCATATATAATCAATTCGGGAAGCCTATCAAAATTAAAATGTATCCCTTTGTACTAGGTAAAACTCTAAACCCACCATCATTCAGATCTTGCAGAAGGTTTTCCTGACAGGAGAAATCAAGCTTGACTTTAACATATACAGTAAATACTGCAGTATTTCCTGGCTTTAAAGGAAACTGAGACAGTGTATCTTCTAGTTTCCAACTCAAGAAGTCACCAAACAGTTTTCCTGAAATAAAAATAGGCATAGGTTACATGTAAATGGAAACATATTTAATGTATATCCCTTCAATAAAATAATCTAATGTTAAAAACACATAATCGTGAATTTGCAGATATTTCAAAGACTTTTAATGTTTTCTCAGGAAATTAAAAAATCTTATTTCCATCACCTTTTAATGTTTCTGCAATACAACAAGAGCAACTATAATAAAATGATTAAATACTATATATCCATTATTTTTATGAACAAATTTAAAAAAAATATTCCTAATCAGATAACAAGGAATAGAAATAATGTTCACTTAGAATGTACTCTAAAATTTATTTAAAATTAAATTTAATCTAATACTGAATGAGATTTCCATAAAATTTATTTAGAATAATAACTATATGTTATGTATAATATCAATTACTTCTTGATTTTTGGTTCTTTAGTTCTATATGTTTAGTCTTCACAAGCATAAGTCTACTACTACCACCCAAGATAAGAAAGACTGTTCCTATATTTCAACTCAATATATGGTTTTGGAAAGGATAGTTACATTAAGAGCTAAAATTTCCCAGTGCAGGCATCCCAGTTATTTTAACACCCAACTACCTCTTAGAATCAATATGACAAACATAAAAGAAGATGTTTGCTAAGCTGTGGAAAAGGTGAGAAAAGGAATAGTGAGTTTGAATAGTCGTGATGTAAGAGAGAACTAAGAGGTACTATGTGACCTGTTTTATCTTTATTAGGAATCATAAAATGTACATAACCAAATCTTATTCTTTGGGATTCAAACCCACTACTGAGAATGAACTCATAGATAATTGCACTTTACATGACTGCATACATCACAGTAGCTTTAAAAACAATCCAGATTCTGTTGTTCAGCAGTGATGCAGGAAGAGATGTTTTATATAGTACATCAGAATGGTTATACAGTCAACCTACAGTACACACAACATAATGTATCATCTGTATCTCATATAGTCTTATACAGTTTACTTTTCTTTCAAGGTTGAGAGAAATAGAACTTAAAGGATTTAAACCCCATATAATAAGGATTTAACAGAAGTTAAAGGATTTAAACACCATCTGGCTATATACGTCTGAAGATTCCTTACAAGAATGAAATCAATCACGTATTGTATCCTGATGGTTAGTATAACTGAAAATACCAAACAGGATACACATTGTGCAAAAATTGAGAAATTCTCTCCAAGGGGAATGGTAGAAGTCATGTAGTATCTTGTACATGGGGTCATGACATAATGTAACATTTCTTTGCCCCCCCTCAGATTTTAAGAGAAGCGGACTGTATTTAACACTTAGACAGACTGTAAGAGAAAAAAACACTCTCATATTGACTGAGGGCAATTAACTGCTCAGAACAGCTTCCTTCTGTTTATACAGTAAAACTTCTTATCTGTGTTGAATATCTGGGTAGCATCCAAAGTGTTTGACCTGGGGAACTAGTGTTTGTGTGTATGTATCTATGTACATATATGAAAGATTTCAAATACCATCCATTAAGATTAGTAAAGACTTCCTTCATATCCTCACATTCCTCTAAAATCTATGAAATTACACCATAAGATATTCACTTTCAGTGAAAATATTTTCTTTGAAAGCTGAACTTCAACTTCTTTGATAAGATTGTTAACTAAAACCCAATTAGCACACAGGATTAGCTTTAAAGCTTTCAAGCTACTGCCATTGCCAAAAAATACAATTTTAAATGCTTCTGCTTTTATTTCATATTAGGAAAAAAAAGAGTATGAAATTTGAAAGGCATTTTTGAACAATGTTTCAAGCTTTAATGGCAGGATCCTGGCAAAAACAATGTGTGCTGCATCAAGTTGTAAAATACTGAGGAAGTGAGAACCAAGCATGTCCTTTTTAGGGAACATCGTCTGGAAGCTTCTTCCAGTGTTAAGGGACTTTCCTACAATCTGGATAGGTAAACAGATCTTTTGAACAGTTGCCAGAAATGCTCCATCACAGAAATACAAACAATAGAAAGAGCACTGAAATATAATCCCATACAGTAAATATTTGACAATATTCTACCCAAAAAAAGAACTATGAAGAAGTTAAAGGGATAGTCAACTGATTCTAGGAAAGGAGCAGAGTGTGGAAGAAATGCAATCCCAATTAGATAGCGAGGAGCAAGTGGAGGAAAAGGAGGAGAGATGCCTCCACCACTGCTGCTGCCTCAAGAGATGAGGAGAGCATTGGGCAGGACAGAGGAGACCCACTCAAGGAAGCTCCTCCAGTGGAGCCTGTGCTGCCCCCACCACCCACCTGCCTGGCCAGCCTGTGCTCACCACCGCTATCCTCACTGTCCCAGCCACTCTCAGAGCACATCACAGAGGAGGAGGTGGAGGGTAAGTGCCTGGATCTCTACCAAGTCTACAAGTAGGCCTCAATGTCACTTTTGTATCTTGATCACCCTCAACATGACACCTCAGATGGCAGCCTTGGTGAAGCAAGCTCTCACATTTTGTTGCAATTCTACAGTTATCTGCAATTCTTTGCAGACTATGTATTCCAGAAAAAAATGTCTGGACATTGGAGGGCACACTTTACTGTTGAATATCTAACTTAATTTATTGTTATGCTATTATTTTATTTACTGTTGACTTGCAAATATGCTGAGAACTGCTGTACCAGAGTCAAATTCCTTTCATGTCTAACCATGCTTAGACAATAAAGTATCTGAAACTGAATTAGAAAAAGAAAATAGAAAGAACAAAAAGCTAAAACAGAAAAGCCCAGTCAGTATAGAAAACTGGGGGGAGCAGAAACGATTTTACATTATATGGAATAACAATAATATTAACCTTTTACATTCACCATTTTTGATGTAACCTCCAGTTTCTCCAAAGGTTCTGTTCCAATATTTTCAAGTTTAATGATGAGTGGTTCAGTCTCTCCATTGTACAGCTGGACAGACACACTGGTGGTAATTTCATCACCTGAAGAAGGCTGAAGTGTACGAGCAGACCTTCAAAAATGGTAGGAAGATGCCAGTGGGTAGTGGGGTCCATCATTATAAAATGAATCCACATATTATTAACAATACATTCACAGATAGCTTTTATTTGTTCAATCATGTCCAATTCTGAGACTGGCTGTACAGGTCCCTACAATTTTCTTGGCAAGCTTTTTCAGAAGTGGTTTGCCACTGCCTACTTCCTAGAGCTGAGAGAGTGACTGGCCCAAAGTCAAACAACTGGTTTCATGCCTAAAATGGGACTAGAACTCATGGTCTCCCAGTTTCTAGACTAATGCCTTCACCACTACAGCAAACTGGCTCTCTTGTAGCTAGCTAGATGTGTTTAAAGTGTTAATAAACTGCATCATCTAACTGTATGAACACTGTTAATAAAATGGGGATGGAGAAAATAAAGAGTAATCAGTAAGAGTAAAGAGTAATCATGGCAGAAGAAGCCTTTAAAACCATAAGTTTTAACTTAGCACTAATTACTATTACTAGCATGGCACACTTTATTACTGTTCTTCACCTGCCACATTTGAAGACTAGGACTGCATGAGCTACAAATGTAGATAGAGGCAGATATAGAAAATTTTATTTTAGAATCTAAAGTGCAAACTAAGTCAAACTTAGTACTGAACCATACTAAAGAAAGTTAACAATTAAAGTAAATTCTGCCCTTGGGAACTGACAAAAGTGTTAACACTCAAAGTTAATTTATTCTAGAATAAAATTAAGGCATTACTTAATGAATATAAATTTAGCACTGAGAAACAAGCATTTTTTTAAAAAAAGCCTCCAAAATGAATTAACAGAAAGTCTAAAGCACATGTACTATAATGAAACAACTCGCTGAGAGAACAGTGTAGATAACTTTATTATTTCTCACAGACACACACACCAACATACGCATATACGTACAGGCACATAATCATACAACACACAGACACATATTTGTGCTTGTACATATACATACATGCACATACACTGCTCTCCTTTACAAATGGCAATCTCTTAGCCATAACTTTGACCGAGCATTTAGAATCCTTTTAAAACAGAGTTTCAATCGTATTTTAAAAAAACTATGCTGTACATTCAATTCAGAACAGATATTAATATTAATCATAATAAAAGGCAAAATACAAACAGCAAAAATTTCCAAAAAATTCCCTTAAAACTTGTTTCCAATTTTTATAGGACTCTCCAGAGCAAAACATGGATATGTTCAAGATACTTTTCTCACTGCAATCAAAGTAATTTTAAATAACTTTGTCTTAAAATGACAGAATTCAACAACATTGCACTTGAAATTCTCATCCATTTTAAAAATGAGCACTGCGGCAAATATAATTTCATTATTTAAAATCTGGTTTGAAAGAAAATAAGATCTCCCTCAAGCAGTTTCAGAGGCACTGTGATGCAAGCAGTTAAGAGCTCGGCTTGCCAGCTGGAAGGTCGGCGGCCCGAGTTCAAGATCTGGTGTTGCTGTGCAGCAGGGCGAGCTCCTGAAGTTCTGCCTTAGCTCCCACCAACCTCGTGTTTCGAAAGCATGTAAATGCAAGTAAATAGGTACCACCTCTTCCAGTGGGAAAGTTAACAGTGTCCGTGAGCCTTTGGCGTCTAGTCATGCCAGCCACATGACCACAGAAGCGTCCTCGGACGAACACTGGCTCTTCGGCTTTGAAATGAGGATGAGCACCGCACCCTAGAGTCAGTCACGACTGGCAGGGTAACCTTTACCTTTGCAAGCAGTTTCACTCTACATCAACTCTTAACATTTAGGTGACACATTAAGATACACGAGGAGGGGGGTTTAAAAACCTCAAGGAGTAAGTGCCTGCCTCTTACAAATTTGCAAACTAATATTGTGTTTTCAATGGCTGGTATGATGGAGGGTCTGAAAGCTAAGGACAATAAATAATTTTTAACCTCAGATTATGACATCTCCTGTTCTCCTACACATTAAGATATTTTTATTCCTTTTTTATATAATTTTTATTAAGTTCTTAAACAAGAAGTTAAAAACTAATACAAACTAATATAAAGTAAGGAAGAAAAAAGAGATCAAAAGAAAAGCAAAAAGTGCAAAAAAGAAAACTTGAACAAAAACAGAAAATAAAGAAAAAGTGCTATTTAAATACTATTTTTAATACTAAGATGATTTCCGATTCTGATATTTAAAAGAAAAAGAAAAACAGTTTATGTTTTTAAAAAAATTCAAATAAAAGGCACATGTTGCTACTCCAATACTTTTTTAGATATTAATAAAAGTACTCAAAATTTACCAACTTAAAAAGAACCATTAGAATTCTTACCTTGGTAATGAAGTACTAATCTGCAATCTAGGTAAAGATGGAATTACATCCACTGTACAACCAGTGGTTTTTATTCCTGGTAGTTTATCCAAAAGGCAATCACTGAAGACTCCAAAGACTGAGGTGTGATAGCCTGTCACCAGGAGAAATAAGCCAGAGAAAGAATAATCAAGCACAAATGGAAGATAGCTATAGCTGTTAGAATGGCAGAAAATATGCAACCTGAAGTTTGCTCACATTTTTAAAGCTCTAGAAATCTGGTCCTAACATATAATATAAAAATAAAAAACAGTGCTTAGAAACTAGCACAGACAGACTATTATGGCATACTGCTATTCCAAGCATTCCTTCTGCTATGTCTTTACACTTTTCATTTATCTGCCATTTATAATTTATTCTAATAATTATGTTCCAAACACTATGTCAACTGCACTATCCTTAAACTGCAGACAAAAATAACTAAAGTACAAAAGCTAATCAATAGCTAAATTTCAAAACACGCACCAGACAAACAATACTGTACAAAAGTCTTAGGCCACCATTAGATTTGTTGTTTTAACAATAAATGATCATGTATAATTATGTCTCAGTCTCTTTATTAGAATACAGCCAGAAAAAAAACAGGAAAGTTGGATGCAGTATTCAAAAACAGGAAAAAGCAGAAAAAATAACTTTCACAGGCTAAAGTGGCAAGTATTTTGTACTATTTAATACTTTTTGCCTAAAGAAGCCATTTTGTTCTAAAAACTGTATTTGTTTAAATTTTGTGTATTCATTTCTTGTATTTTCTGCTTGAATCTTAATACAGAGACTGAAAAATAATTATGGATGGTTGTAAATCACTTTTTTCAATGCTGTTGTAACTTTAGTCACTAAAAACATAATTGTAAGTTGAGGACCACCTGTATTAAGGTCTTTTGCAGTTCCAAGTGTGATGACTGAAGAGTGTATGATGGACTACAGGTGATGATGAAATGCAGAAAATATTGTGACCTGATCTACGGTACTGTGCAAAAATATTTGTATTGACCATAAATTCTCTGTGACTTCCAGTAGAAGCAATTGCTTTTAATGCGCAGTTTTGCACTAAACCACCACCCACTTTGTTTAAGACTTTTTTACCTAAGGCAGCTCTCCAATGTGATTGGTGCATATAAATTAACATAATGGGGTTCATGAATCACTGCGTTTCACTGGGACCAAGATTATAAACTAGGATGTATTGGCTTTGTTGTTGTTCAGTCACTCAGTCATATCTGACTCTCTGCGATCCCATGGACCACAGCATGCCAGGCCTTCCTGTCCTGCCCTGCCTCCCAGAGTCTGCCGAAATCCATGCCTATCACATCTACAATGCTATCTAGACATCTCATCCTCTGCCATCCCCTTCTCCTTTTGACTTCAATCTTTCCCTGCTTTAGGGTCTTTTCCAATGAGTCCTCACTTTGAACTAGGTGGTCAAATTATTTGAACTTCAGCTTCAGTATCTGTCCTTCCAATGAACAATTGGGGTTGATTTCCTGTAGGACTGACTGGTTTGATCTCCTTGCAGTCCAAGGAACCCTCAAGAGTCTTCTCCAGCAGCACAATTCAAAGGCATCAGTTCTTCATCTCTCAGCCTTCCTTATGGTCCAGCCCTCACAGCCATACATTATTATTGGGAAAACCATAATTTTGAGACTGTGTGGACCTTTGTTGGCAAGGTGATGTCTCTGTTTTTTAATGTGGTGTCTAGAGTTTGCTATCTAGGCTTTAAAATCACACAAAATCTTTAAAATCATGCAAAATAGAAGTTTGCTCATTACAGCTCCATGGCTGACCTTGTCACCAGTATTATTATGGAGAGGATATGATTAAATAGGAGTTGCTAATATCTATTAACTTAAACATAAAAGTCCTTGCATTTTCAAGTGAAGGAACTGCCCCTCAGGATACTGTGCTGGTAGTTGGGGGAGAAGGTAAAATTGCAGTGAAAAAAAATCAACATTTACTAACACTATTTAATTAATGAGATTTCCAATTTAACATAGAGAGAAGGAACAGTTCAAACCAGATTATACAGAAGATGGATTTATACATTCATGATTAAATTTCTGGAATATTTAATATGGGTGTAATTATTTTATTTTAAATACCTAATTAGGTAGATCACACAAAACTGTAATATATCTATGACACAGAAATGCAGTCTTACTCAATAATAAGCCAGTGTAATGGACTGGAAGTAATCAAAAGACGAAAAGATTTCCTGGAAATTTTGATTTTTTTTTAAAGGGCAGATGGATGGTTGATAAATCACCTTTACAGAAGTAAAATAGAACAGGGAAATAATTGCACTTTGAGATGAACTTGCACAATTCAAACACCAGCAATTCTGTTGCCTTTATCTCTTCATTTATTTTAGTCCAGATATTTTTCCCAGCAGCATCATCCTTTGGATATGACTACTTCAAGTTTCTATACACCTCTCTCTTTTCTTTTTATTCCTCTCAATTATGCTAAATAATATAGTTGTATTTGAATAAAGAGAACCAGCCCACTAGGTCTCAGTTATGTCCACTAAATTATATTGCCTTTGTATAATACAAGTTTAAGCTTATCTTGTTTATTTTTATACTATCAGCATGAATATATTCTAAACAAAGGGTAGGAATTTGAGTTGGTGTTATTTCTATTTTCAGTGAATGATTCAGTAAGCTCCAGTACAGTATCTTTATTTCTTCTCATAGTTCCTAAGATTGTTTTTGCATAAGTTAGATATAGTAGTCTTCAATTTACAATTGCAATTGAGAGCAGAATTTCCACTGCTAAGCAAGTCAGTTATTGAGGTGTGCCTGATTTTACAATCTTTTTGGCCATAGTTGTTAACTGAATCACTGCAGTTGTTATATGAATCATGAGGTCATAAGCAAATTCAGCTTCCTCCATTGACTTACTTGTCAGAAGTTGGCTGGGAAAGTTGCAAATGGCTGTTGCCAAGTGCCTGAATTTTGATCACATTACCATAGGTACACTGCAATGGTCATAAGTGCAGGGACCAGTTGTAAGTCACTTTTTTCAGTGCCATTATAACTTTGAACAATCATTGAATGAATGGTTATAAGTTGAGGACTGCCTGTATATTAAATTTGTTCCTTTCACTGATCTTACATTCCAGCTGTATGCTATCCATGTAAGATTTTGCTGGCATACCTACTTTTTAATTTTTTCCATGTTTATTTGCTTTAATTTTGACAGCAATCATTCATGATCTGTTCACCTGAAAATTTCTTGGCTAGTTAGAATGTATTTTGCTGTCCACTGCTTCTTATTATTTCCTTTAATTTATACTGAAATAATACCCTCCTGGGGCCAAGGAAGTCATCAAATCTTCAACATGAGAGCATATAATGACAGTTCTACCTCTCTAGTGTGAGGGCTCATACAAAGGAAAGGGTCTATCAGCTGATATATACACAGATATACCAGCAACCAATTTCATTTGATGCCTATGTGTAGATGACTATGTGTAGAGTTTATATTTATACTAAAGCAATTATTTGCAATAAACAAAGGATATGTTGTGCAAATATCTATTAATTTTCATTACTGTATTACCAGTAATTCTAGCTTCCTCTCTTTTTCCATTTTTTACATTCCAGCAACTCACTAGTACTATAGTACTGTTCTTTTGTTAATAATGCAATTATCACCTCTTGCAATTTGCCACAGAATTCCTTCACATCTTCCATCTGCAGTTGGTGTATAAATGTCAGCCTTTTATGTAGGCTACGTCAGAAAACAGACTCCACCAAAAATTCTGGATGTTTAATAATAGCTACAATAACAGAGTCTTGAAAGCCTGGCAATGTGCTCCCTTCCTTCCATCTTATACCCCAGAGAATTAAGGTTTGAGTTTCATAATAATGTTTTCTTAATTTCCTAGGTTTAAAATATGTTTTTGTAATTCTTACCACATAGTTTCTCCAAGGTAATCTGTGTGGTTCACATTTTCATTAACACTGATGCTCATTTGACATTTCCTAAATCTGATGCATTTGATTTGATGGGTTATAGGTTAACATAACCATCTCGTTTTGGAATATCAGGCTTTATATAGTTTTATTCCTAGAAGAGTATCTCAGGTAATTTGATTGAAAGTGGCCCATTCTAGTCCACAAAAGTTCATTTACTCATAAACGATCCAGTTTTATACACTTAATTTGATCATTTAAAGTTCTCCTTGGTCCATGGTTTTCACAGTTTTCGTTCTGATTGTATGTGTCCTTGCAAAATACTGGGTATCAGTGACAAGATTTCTTGTTGATTTGGTTTGGCTACATAATACTCTTCAGGTATTATTGTGAAAGATTGAAACTCTTCCCCAACATCTAGTAACTGAACTGGATTCATCATGTGGCAGCAAAGCTTATCTAAATGTTACTATATTAACTGGTTTGGAGGTCTCTCTCCTCAAAAGATTATCCTCCCTAATAAACACAGATCCCCATTTACCCTGATATGTATAAGTGATAACATTAAGTTCATCCCTCCCCTTTTGATCTGAAAGTGACTCTATTAGTAGCTCCCATTCCTTTGGTTTTAATATCAGGGACATTGAAGCTATTTATTCCTACCACCATATCAATGGTAATGCATATACTTGCGTTTCCATATATCATTAAAATATTCTTATGAAGTGTTTTATTCTGTGATATTAACTATTTTAAATGCTCTTTTTAAAAAGGAGAAGAAAAGTTATGATTAAACAATTAAAAGAAACACACAAATATTTAATGTCTGCAAAAATACAATAATATAAGGAGAAAGTTGCATGAATATTAATATTTTTTAATGTAATTGCATCACAAGATGATGTTTATAGGACTATACAGATACAATATTTAATATTTTTATGTAGCTCTCGGAAACACTTGATATATAAATATGCCTTATCAGAAAATGTATATTATGAAATACCAAGAAAAGTGAGAGTTATTGATTTGAATGGAACTTACTCCAACATAGTATCATGCCATATGAAATGAATATTTGCTCTTTCACATATTCTATTTTTATATACACAAAACATTTACTTATCAATAAGTCCATTGAACAAACTAGAACTTCCAAGAATGGACAGGATGTATTGAAGATAGCGGACAGGAGTGGATGCGGAGCACTGCTAGCCCCCTTGAATGGATTGAATATTTGGGGAACTCTTCTCCCCTCTTTTGCTTTTGCCCCAGAGATCAGCTGTTCAGCAGCTGTCCCT
>JANHZU010006788.1:211988-223499 GCA_032468055.1 Acrochordus granulatus | reverse complement strand
AGAATTGATGCCTTCAAATTGTGGTGCTGGAGAAGACTCTTGAGAGTCCCTTGGACTGCAAGGAGATCAAACCAGTCTGTCCTAAAGGAAATCAACCCTGACTGTTCATTGGAAGGACAGATACTGAAACTGAAGCTCTGACCACCTACTGCAAAGAGAGGACTCACTGGAGAAGACCATGATGCTGGGAAAGATTGAAGACAAAAGGAGAAAGGGACAGGAGAGGATGGGATGGTTAAAGAGCACCATCAACGTAATAAACATGGATTTGGGCAGACTCCAGGAGCAGTGCAGGACAGGGAGGTCTACTGTGCTGCGGTCCATGGAGACATGGAAACTGAGCAACTTAACAACAAAAAACCCCACAATCACTAGCACAAATATTATCCAGTCAGGTATGAAACATCTGCAAGCAAACAACCTAACTCAGAGAACTCCAAGGATTCTATAGTTCAATCCTGAGCTATATATATTCCCCTCTATTGAAAATTTAAAATACAAGTATAATTTGGCAGCACCCAAAACCATAATATGACCACAGGGAATGATTATAATTATAATTACAATTATAAGAACATGTGTAGTATGTAAACAATTCTTCTAGTTGGTTGGTATTTATTTAAATATTCATAATTTTAATTATCAATACAAGTTCTTTCTATCTACCTACCTACCTTTAAAATCCTTTTGAAGATTCCTCAAACTCTTCAATCCCTTCAACAAACTGTATCATAAGCTATCACTTATGACTGACTCTAATGATGCCCATAGCTAAACCCAAAGTAGGCCTTTTGATGAAATGGATTTGAAACATACCATATTTTCTACACGAAGTTCAAAGGGCATTGGATTGTACACCATGAGCTGAACTTCACAAACATCTCCCTGAACCCACTGAAAATCTACAGAAAAAAATAAACACAGAAAGTTAGTTTTCCAGTTGTAAAAAAGACATAAACTTAAGCAGAACTGGATATTGTGGTCACATATTACTACAAATTGTCACATGTACATATACAATCTTCCCAAAGCTGTTGATAAGGGCATATATAAAATAGTTCTGAGATTGTGATCCTGTAGAGAAAGATCTGTTGAATCCACATCCTATGCTGCTACACTGTGGCATTATAGACACAAGGGTCTGTCTCATAACTTCCTATTATGAAGTACCCACATAATTTTCATTTATGTACAATTTCAACCAGTGTAATTCCATTTCCTTTAATAAGGCACAATGTTTTTATACTTTTTATAAAACAGCATGCCTGGATTGCCCTAATTATCTAGTTGTATTTTTTAGTATAAAGAAAAGTTTAAGAACACCCTTCAAAGTTTGCATTTTATAAGAAACGGAATGTGTTTATTTTGTTAATGTGCAGAATTTTGGTCAGTGATTGTAATAAATAACTACTACTATTGCTATAATTCTAAACACTTGTAACTATTTTGGACCTACTCTCACTTTAGCGAATTTCTGTCAGTAAATAAATAAATAATATTAGCATAAACAGCATATGGCCTAAATCATCCATGATAAGCATGAGTTTTGTTCACACTTTATACACTGGAGATATATTACTGAAACACATGAAATGCACAGCTGTTATCTAGGGTAGAAAAGACCATTCATTAGAATGTTATGCCACTTAGCATTTTTGCAGTACTTGCTCCAAGAATCAAAATTCCCTTCAAGGGGTAAATTAAGCCCTCAAATCTAACCTTGGTCATATTTTCAGAGATGACTGGAGGAAACCATTTATTGGGAAGGGAAAGGAAATAATCACAGATTGCAACACTGTTAGAATGAAAATCTTTATACAGTTGATTCTATTGTTTCAATATGATGTATTTAGATATATTATAGCAGTTACAGGTTTGAATATACCTCCAATAAATATTATGGTATATTATGCATTATTGGAGTTTTAATGTTCTCTGCATATGTTTTGATGATGTCATCTAGTCTGGTAATGGAAGAAAAACAAGCTTAGAAAATTCCAGCAATTCAACCCAGACCTAGATATATTCACTATGGCATATTATGACTTTAAGGAGTGAAAGCTACCAAGATAATGATTCATTTAAAGAACACAGCGTAAACTTTCCATAGCCCCATATAGAGCATATTGCAGTTGTTAAGCTTGGAAGTAATCAGGGCATGAGTGTCTGTCTGAATCAGGAAAGTGTGTAACCAGAGCACCAAATAAAGCAGTACAGACCTTCAGGGTCACAGCTGCCAATCTGCTCAGGGATACTGAGTAATATTCAACTCTAAAATTTCAATTAGATATCTGGCCTCAAAATGAAGAAAGATTATGTGGTCTAAAAACATACTGGATTCTGGTTCAAATTAGGAATATATAAGTAATCTATAGATTCTACAGGAATGAACTAGCACTGTATACCAAAATAAACTGGACATTTGCTAGCTTCATTGTTCAAAGGTCAGCAAAACATTTATTTATGAAATACATTTCTGAAAAATAACGCTTTTGATAAATCTGTGTACAAAAAACATATTTGAGAGGTATTTGCATTTTTTAAAAAATATACATAAGGAAAACTTGTTTTCAGACTGCATGGAGTAGAGAGACTTTCCTGTTTAAAAAGGGGTATGTTTTAAATGAGAAATAAGTGCAGAATAATCTCTCATACAGAGACATTGTGGAACAATTCTGATTTGTGATTGATCACAAACTGAATGTAATTAATTCAAATCACATCTTTGAGCCATTATCTCATTAGGTGACCTTAAGATGCTACTATGTATAAATATACAAGGAATGCATTTGGAGAAGCTCATTTAAGAACATAGTTTATGACCTGCAAAACAGGATTATTACATACCTCAGATGTATGACTGTAAGAATTGATGAAAAAAATAATCAAAAAGCTGTGTGTTAAAAATGCATAAAATAGTGCAAAATAGTCTGGAAACTGATACTGACAGAGATCTCTGGAATGGAGAATCTATTTATTTCATAATAGAATTGTTGGGTTCTTAGTGTTGTCGCTTTACTTCTTGCAGATAGTTTCATAGCTAGGATTGGGACTAGAATAAAATCTCATCAAGGAAGAAACAATTAAAGCTTGTAGGAAAAGCTATCATATATAAACAGACACCAAATTTTATTGTCTCACGCGATGATGATTTTACATAGCCTAATAAAAGGTATGCAAGAAGAAAAGCAAACTCAGAGATCACCAATAATCCAGTAGATCTCTTTATGAATTCACCTACAATATAATTAAATACATTTTCTTGTGCACATTTAGAAATATTTTGGGCAATGAGATAGAAAACGAAGGGTATTTCCTAATCACTAGGTTATTCAATTATAAAATGCTAAAAGCATTTTCATACAAAACAATACAGGATAGACTGGAAGGAAATGGCAGAATTTGGAGTTGAAGTTTGAACATCACTGCATTTAGAGAATCTGGGAAGACATCAGTAGTTCTGAGCAGCAATTTGACTTTTTCTAAAGGAATAATATAAGCGGGCTAGAAATAATGCTAATCAATTTCAGTAATCTATGACCAATATGTTCAAAAGATCTAAATAAATTTCTAAAAGTATAAAAGAAATACATTTGTATTAGGAATTCTTACAATCAATCTATAATACTACCCATATGTAAATCATGTTTCTTATGGCAATGTGCTAACAACACGTCTTACAAACAAAAACGGATACTCTGTACCAAGTTGTCAATCAATGTTATAATCAAGTAGAGGAAATAGCATATTGATCCCAATATTGGTTAAAGCTATTTGGTTCAATTTGTAGCATAAAAGCCAGGAAGCAAGTCCTACACATAAAAGCAGAATTCATGTTAAAAATAATGAGTATCAGAAATCAGCTTCTCACCTATTTTTTTACTTTGCTCCTCTCCATGACTGTGAGCAATTATTGGAGAATATATAAAGGGACTCTTCGTTGACACGTTTTGACCCAACAGGCTTTTTATTTTCTGTGGCCGAAGGCTAACGGGAAGGTTTAAGAGCTTGAGAGATCTGTTCAATGAACAATGGATTGTTTTTATGTAGAGCTGCTATACACAAATGCTACTACATTCTGATTTAGAAGAGACAATTAAAATGACAGATACAATAGCACGGATTATCAACATGATAGATACTAATTATAGTTTTTCGTTCCATTTGTCCTGATCTCTTTGCTCTCTACTTATAAATTCCCTGTTTGAGAACAGTTGATACTGTAAAGCTTTTCATGTAAAATGATAGATTCAATGAGAAGATAAAATATACAATAATGTTAGAACTTCCTGGTAAAGTATTAATAGAAACATCACATTAATGAAATGGAAACTATGAGAACAATAAGAATGATCATTTGATTAATGCAGACAAAGTTACTTATATAAAATGGGTTGGATCTAATCATATGCAAAGCAGATTCAGTAAAATCACTGAGACTCATTAAAAGACAAAATTTAAGGTCTATTCTAAATATAACTAAATATTGATCCAACATACATTTAGTATTATTATGGTTCGCTGAACAATCAGCCAGATGCTTAGACTGGATTTGGGATTTTTGTCCACCTGTTGAGTCCTTCCCAAGGACCTGGGACAGGTAGATGCTATTCTTTGATGGTTTTACAGGTATCCTCACAGGATGTAAGCTGTTCCAAGTAATGCTGCAATTGACTGATGGTGAATTTGTAAATGCCAGTGGTGTTCAAGTGGTGCTCCAGTTGTTTTGGGATTGCACCCAAGGCCCCTAAAACTATTGATATCCCCTTTGCTTTCTTTTGCAAAAGTTGTTCCATTGCTGTTTGCAGGTCTTTGTATTTTGTGATTTTCTCCAATTCTTCCTCTTCTCTTCTGCTATCTCCAGGTACTGCCACGTCCACTATTCAGGGTTTTTTTGTTTTTCTTATCAACAATTGTTAAGTCTGGGGTATTCTATGGCAAGTGCCTGTCTGACTGAATTCTGAAGTCCTAGAGAAATTTAGTTTCTTCATTTTCTATTACTTTCTCTATTTCATGGTCCCATCAGTTCTTGCTAATGGCATTTCTTGCAACTCTTCCAATGTACCATTGTTGCTACTTTGTCATATCATTGTTTGTAGTCAGTCTATGCAATCTTCTTGCAGCAGCTAACTAGGTGGTCCACTATTTCTTCAGCTTCTTTGCAGAGGTGGCATGTGCTGTTTGTTCTTGTCTTATATGCATTTATTCTTAAAGCTTGGTCTTATGCAACCAGACTTAGCCCTTCCATCTCTTTCTTCAATTTTCCTGCTCTTAGCCATTGCCAGGTCTTGTTATGATCTACTTTGCCTTCTATTTTTTTAATGTACTGACCATGTAATGCTTTGCTTCACCATGTTTCTTTTCTGTTTTTCATTTGGTCTTTCTTGTATTCCAGTTTCATCTCTCCAGTACTCAATAAGCTTTCCTGATAAACTAACTTTAGTACATCTTTTTCACTGTCCTTCAGGAATTTTTCCAATGCCCATTTTGCTTCTTCAGAGTACACTTCTCCAGTGTACTTGTAACATTCTATGCCCACCTATTTTCCCTGGTAGTAGAGTCTGTCAACATTACTGTGTAAATGAAGGGAATGATACATTGTCATTTTTCTGGTCTTCCCAACTAGGACCTTTAGTTCTGCTTCAGTCCAGTATTATTATTATTAACATCATCATCATCACTAGGCAAAGCAATGTATATGAGACACAGACCAATCCTAAGCAATTGCACACATAATGTAAAAAAAATTTTGTGGCACCTAAAACACTATCAATTCCTGCCTCAACATGGAATATACGAGTGTAGTACTCCAGGAGTATATGCCAAGACTATATATTCTCAGCAGGTCACCAAAAGTGTGAAGGACATTGCAGCTGCACAACTAAAGCAAGCAGGCACCTATACTGGGCAGCAACAATACACAAAAATGCTTGAGGCAAATGATCTCTTTAGTGATGATGGCAAAGGCATCAATTCATATTGCCTGGGAAAAAACATCTGGACACAAAATATTAAATGATATTTGATACATAAATGATGTAGTACTAGACAATGGGCTCCTAAGTTGAGTGTGATTCAACATGTTACTGAGGAAAATCTGAGGATCTTTTTGGATAGATTAAAGGTTTTAGGACATCTAGTTGTTGATGTTGCCATTCAAGAAAAGAAAATCCAAAGCTGCAAAGATAGAATTACAGTGGAAACAAGGGATATAAGATGTATGAACATGGGAAAGTGCAAAAGAGCGAAAACTGAAGTAAAATGACTGCAAATTGACATTCTAGTCATCAGTGAATTGAGACAGCCTGAATTGGATGCTTTCAGATAGAAGATCACACCATTTACCATTTAGGTCATGAAAGGAATAATAGTGCTTTTATAGTTAAGAATGATATAGTAAGAACAGTACTTGGCTGTAATGCAATCAGTGACCAAATAATATTAATTAGACTTTGTGCACAATCCTTTAATATGACAATCATTCAAGGTTATGCTCCAACCACTGATGCAGAAGAGGAGGAGGTTGATGAATTTTCTGATCAATTTCAGATTGACAGAACTTGCAAGCAAAATGCGTTCCTTGTAATTGGAGAATAGAATGGGAAAGTTGGAAATATTAAGAAAGAAAATGTAGGTTGGTTATATATGGCTTAAGATATCAAAATGAAGCAGAAGTATGACTTAGCAATTTCTGCCTCCCCCCACAAATAGTACAGAACAGAATAGAATAAGAATCTACTGGAGTTGGGGGGCTAATAAATTAAAATTCACTAGAATGCTTCAAAACTGGCATGGGCATCTTCCATGTACCTACTGGCTGTTCTTTAAAGGAGCTGTGCATTTTCCAAATGAGTCATTATTGCCAGATGGGCTCAGAAATATATATATTAGAGTTAAGAAAGCAGTGATGACAGGGCAGCAATGTTTACAAACAGGCATACCAAATTCCACAGAATAGAAGCAGCGGTTTCAATTACCGCTTACCAAAGTTTCAATCTCCTATGTATGGCATCTGCTTTTATGCAAGTGATTTCATCTGAAACATTTCACTGCACTCAGTCTAATATTGTTCTCTAATACCTTTCTAAGGAGGCCTATATGACATATGATTCATTACTATGTAATATCACACAATGTAAAGAATGAAAACAAAAGGTGGTTACCTTACAATAGGAAGTTTGGTGAATGGCACAGGCGGGAGTTTTAAGCCATCTGGAAGTGCAATGAATTCCATTGTTCCTGGGCATTTTGATGTATAATTTTCTAGACTCTGTGTTACATCTTTCTTTTCTAAAAGAAAAAAAAATCTCATTACTGTTGCTATCAAAATTATAAGAGGCTGCTTCTATCTCACAAATCATGTAGGATCAGCAGACGTTACTATGAAAACAGGTTAATACATCAAGGTTTTGAAAGCTGTGAAGGGAAGTCACACACTAGCTGAAGGAAAGATATAGGAAAGAAGACTGAAAAGTATGGATGTTAAGAAAACCATTTCCTTCTACCCTCAAGAAATCTGTTGAAAGAACCTGCAAAAAAAAATATGTTATATATTCCCAAACTATGTAATTCATAAATTAAGAAAAAGCCTCTTCAGTCAGGATCAGCTGGAAATTATTATTTTAATTCTGGTTTTCACTTGGCTGTTAACTGGCTTATTTTTTTGTTTTAATTTATCTGTTAGCTGTTTTAGGCATCCTATATGTGAAAATGCAAAAGATAACACAATAGGAAGAATAAAAGAGTGATGCAAATTAACGTATAATAGACGCCATGGTTTGAAAACTGAGGATAGAACAACAGATATGAAATGGAAATCTTGGAACTTGGAAGTGAGAAAAACAGCAGAAAATGAAAGATGCATTCTTGAAACTCTTTAACAAATATAATATAGACAGATGCAGCAACCTAATCTGACTTTTCCTGACCAAGTCTCAATCTAGGACCTCATTATTGAAAACATTAAACAGAAGTTGTTTGATTGCTAGATTCAAGGTTCTAATCCTTGTCATCAACTCTGCTCCGAAGATAAAGTGAGATGGAAACTATATCAATCCTTATCAAACATCCAATAAGACAAACCCTGACTTATTTTACTCAGACTAAAGAAATATTATATGAATATAGAGGCCCACCATTCCTCAACATTCCCCAATTAGTAGCTTTATTTTACTGTCATAAGGACTTTCATTAAGTTAAAAGGGCACCTTGTGTTTGAACTCTTCTAATTTCAGAATTAATTTCATGCACCAGCCATGCAAAGCAATAACCAAATGCATTTCTTCACTGTGATTTTCTGGAAAACTGTTATACATTAGATACTTTTATTCTTTATTATCACATTCTTCATTAACATCTATTTTATTATTAAAAAGGTATATACCAAAAATAATGCTTCAGGGGTTTTGACTGTCAGAATGGACCATATAAAACTGCTTCATCAAGTGAAATTTTCATTTTGTCAATATTAAGGCACACAATAATATTATTTTCTTTTGTGAAACAAAAGTACAATTGACCTGGATTGCTCCTATGTGACCTCTCTTTGTATGCTGATCCTTTGTCCTGAGGACACTGGGACAAATCATAATTTTGACGAATTATAAAATAATTTTGGTAGAAGTTTTGATCCAATTTTACTTGTAGCTATATTTAACTTGGAACAAACATTTCTTCAACATGTTAACTATTACCCCATACATATTTATAAAACTTGACATCACAACTTGTTATATAGCAAATAGCACTCTAGTTGTCTGTTGTAGGCTTGTCTTAACAACAGATAAGCAGAATCATTCTAAACATTCCATAGCTTTTGACTTTATCCAAAGTGGCTAATTGGCCAATATCACATATATTATGTCTTAGATTTATTGTTTTAGCAATGGTCTAATGACCATTTATTTATTTATTTACAATCACATTTCTCTGCCACCAATTTCTGAAGACTCTTATATCTCAACCAGACAGTATAGGAAATTTGTATTCAGTATTCAAAAACAGAAAAAAAAACAGCTTCCATGGGCTAAAGTGACACGTATTTAGCACTGAGTACAGTGTATATGAAAACTTATATTTTTTTAATAAAATTAGTACCTTGATCAGAAAGAAAGTCCAGCATTGTTTGTAAAAGAAAAGATAAGTGTCGGACAGAAAGTGCCGGGTTGCCCATTCTCCTGGAGGCATACACTAACTCATGAAGTAAACGCATCTGCACCGCAGCCCAACCACGATGAGTTCCTTTAAAAAGAACATGTGTTGTATTAATGCACTTCTAAAACAGCAGTATTCACTTAATATTCATTGAACAATGATCTTCATATATCTATTTGACATTGACAAAATTACCAAATCCTCCAAATCAGGGCTATCCAAGGAGACAGAAGAGAAATGTTGCATTTAGTCATACATCTGCTAGATACAGTAGCAACTACAATTATCTTGTGATATAAAGTTTCATAGATGCAAATCATCACACATTCTCAATATCTATCAGAAAGGGTTATGAAGATCTCTAATGCCATAATCCCATACTCATCTAGATAAGGAATTTGAATTTATCTATGTTATGGGCCAGAAAAATCTTTGGACTCCCTTAAACAATGGTCATGCTTCTGTTATGCTACTATGTATTATTCCTACTTCAACACAACTAAAATAATTTTGTCTTCTGGAAAAAAGAGATTTATATTTTCCACTTCATCAAATTATTTACTCTGTAACACAAAATGTGAATCATAATGATGGATTTTTATTAATATACCTCCAATGCGTGTGTTTTCAAATTGTTTCTCATCATTGTTATACATCCTGCTTTATTCACATTCAAGCAAAACAAAAATGTTATCCCTTAAAAATTAAATCATGTCAATTAAATTCTAAAAACAAAGGACTCCCTCCATCCCACAGAAAGTTTTTGTTCAAGGAACAGTTCTGCTTGAGAAAAACTGATTTGGATAACTTTAAAACGTAGGCAACAATGATAGATAATGTTAGCCTACTGATTTTTTATTCTCACACATTTTGCTTAACGACATAAAAAGCACAGAATAAATTTTGAGTTTGTTTGCTGGCTTCTCCCTATCCCAAACCTGGTACCTTTGCTGAAATCTTTAGGATCCAAAGACAGACTATAACCAGGAAGTGTTTCCAGAAGAAGTTTATAGCAGGCTCTCCAACCAGGTTCAGCTATGCTAGGTGCTACACACTGCATTGCTGCCACGCGTTTGAAAAAAGCTGATTTACGATGAAATCCAATTCGCTCATATAGCTCAGAAAGAATACTGTAGCGCTGAATTTTTTCTTCTTCAGAAAGCTGAAATAGAAAACAGAAAAAAAACATTGATTTAAAAAGTTTTAATAACCAACACTGCCATAAGCAAATAGATAAAAAAAAAACCAAGAGAAATAAGACTTGAAAGCTTACATATCTAAGGGAAAAAAGGAAATAAAACTTCACGCAGTGAACATTTAACATAAATAAGTCATGTATGAATGCTGGGTAGGCATTTCCACTTTAGGTATTTTCTCACTGTATCCTGAAATGAAAAACCAATTTACCTCTTCCAAAGTGTTAAGTAGTTGCAAGAATAAATCTTCTTAAATCACCTGATAGTGAACAAAGCAAATTACAGTGGAACTTCAGATTGTGAGCATCTTAGTTCACGAGATTTTCGCAAGACAAGCACAAATTTTTAATAAAATTTAATTCAGTTAACGAGCGACAAATGGAAATACCAATCAGAAATTTTCCTGAAAATGGGGGGAGAGATGCTTATTATTCATAGTATTTTATTTTCCTACAGATTTAAATGTTTATATGACGTTAGTTATTCAGCAGATAGTACTTGCTTACAGCAGGTCATTAAGTGAGTAAAAAAGGTCTTGCTGGGTATCAAAATATCACAAGTTCCCAAAAGACCGATTTAATTTCAATTGTAACAAACCCAGCAGCATCTTTACTGTATTAAAACCTCACTTGGTTGTTGAACCAGAGGTTGGGTGCATCAGAGCCCAACAGGCTTCTCTCACTCAGTCCATTCAAGGAAAGATTGGACTGCCATCTGCCTGGGATGCTTTAATTTGAATTCCTGCACAGAAGTTGGAGTCTAAGATTCTATATTTCTATTTTTATCATGTAACTATTCCAGTTAAAGGCAGAAATAACTCTGCGAAAGAGAGTAAGCCCCCAAAAGCAAAGCCCTGTATTTTGGATAACTTAAGTTTATTAAGCAGTATTTTCTATTTTTAGAATTCTAATTAGAGCATTAATCATTTTTATAATGCAACACTGCTGACCCCTAGCGTAAAATATAAGATATGAATGTAAAATCTGCTATAAATTTTGTTCAAATACTGTATATACCAAAAAATTTCTAATGGAAGTCTTTTTAAAAAACTAAACAGTAGTTTCCCCCCAATGAGGCACCACCTTGCTGTGGTTGGGGGGCTTGTGTGCTCTGAAGAATATGAGAGCTCTGCCAGAGGTTCAACCATACTGGACAGGTCTCA
>JANHZU010006788.1:172985-189758 GCA_032468055.1 Acrochordus granulatus | reverse complement strand
AGTCAATCCTCCAGGAAATCAAACCTGATTGCTCATTGGAGGGACAGATACTGAAGCTGAAGCTCAAGTACTTTGGCCACATAATGCACAGGGAGGACTCATTAGAAAGGACTGTGAAGCTGGGAAAGACTGAAGGCAAAAGGAGAAGAGGATGGCAGAGAGTGGAATGGGTAGTGGGCTTGGGCGGACGCCGGGAGGCAGTGCAAGACAGGGAGGCCTGGCGTGCTGCAGTCCATGGGGTTGCGAAGGATTGAACACGGTTGTGTGACTGAACAACAACCTGACAGAAACAGATACAAGAGGAAAAGTGGTACTGGGCAGGCTTATGAAAGAGCCTGAATGATAAAAATGAGAGTGCCTCTGGGAATGTGCAGCATGGACTTTATCCAAGAGTTGGTGGAGGACTCTTTTCCTTCCCACCCAAAACCAGAAAGGCCGCCTTCCTTCAAATTCTACTTTTAGCCCCGCAAAGTGAATTTCCCAACCGGCCTGTGTCCACTCCGGGATATGTAGTGAAAGAAGCACCAGTCGGGCACTGAGACACAACGGGAGCAGCAATAAGCAAGGAATCGGCGAAAGCGCCAAAGAGAAGAGACTAAATTAGCAAGCTGAATTCGTAAACGAAGGTTCTGGGCTTCAGACTGTCAGCGCCTGCCCTGCTTGGGCCTGCTTGGCTGACGCCTGGCCAAGACTTCAGGCGCCTACGCCAGTACTGGGCACTGCGGCTCACAGGCCAGCTGCCCGGTCCGGCTCCCTTGGGCCGTGCTTGGCCTACCACACGCCCCATCATCCCGAGAGGAACTTTGCACTGTAATTCAAACATGCGTGGAGGGCGCCGGAAGGGGAGGAAGAATAATTTCGGAACTTCCCCGCCTCCCCCCCAGGGAAGAGACGAATCGGCTCCCCCACCCTCGAGGCCGGCTCCCTCCAGCTTCCCCGGCCCTCGCCCGCCCGGCCCGCTCAGGGGCTCCAGCGGCTCACCCACCACAGCCGGGTCGACGTAACGGCCCCGCCTCCTCTACCTCTGCCGATCGCTCGAGACGGAGGGCGGGGCGAGCGGCGGCTCAGTGCGCAGCCGCCAACCATCGAGTCCCTCCGGATGGGACGCGCATGCGCGTCCGACTCTCCGCTAGGTTTTTAAAGGTCGCTCTGGCGATGGGGGGCGGCTGGGAGTGACCGTTAGAGCCAAAGTATTCCGTTCATTACGCTTTAATACAAAGGCTCGGCGATGCCTTAAACGTCCACTCACGCCGAAGGAGCGCTTTCCCTTCAGAGCGCGACTTGCGCACCCATCACCCACAACCAACTGCTCCCGTGGAACCACTGTGAGGCTCAGGCGGGAAGATGGCTGACAGTTTCCTTGAACCGCCTGACAGCTGCTTTCGTTTTAACCGTAGTTAGGTTTTTCTTTAACTTGACGGGGATTAGTTGAAAACCAGTGGCCGGTACTAAGCCAGGAAAGCGGGTTAAGCGAGGCGCAAAACATAACGGAGCCATTCGCTTGGATCCACCACTCCACTTCGCTCTGGGATGTCTCCGCCCCTCTTAGAGTGAACTGCCTTCTGGGACGTGTAGTCTTCCCTTTAAGAACGCTCTGATTGGTTCAAATGAAGCCAAGCGACGACTGGAGGGTCTAAATACCTTGTGCTCCTGGGACACGTAGTTCTTTTTACCGCAGCAACGGTGGCCCGGCGGTAGACAGAAACTACAAATACCAAAAGGGGAGGCGGCAGTTCCGGCAGTAAGCGGCGTGAGGGGGGAAGATGGCGTCGCGATGGAGCGGTGCAGGTGGTACGGGCGACAATCGGTTGGTATCCTTACCTTTGTCGCGGATCCGGGTGATTATGAAGAGTTCGCCCGAAGTCTCGAGCCTCAACCCGGATGCGATTTTCCTCACCGCCAAGGCGACGGTAAGCCCTGCGGGGCTGCCTCAGGGAACTATCTGGAAGCGGGGATGGTCCAGATGTGTCGGTTAAAACTCTCCAAAGGGCCGTGTCACAGCTGGCGGGCCCGTTTCCAGATTGAAAGGGCAAAACTTCCTGAGAAAGGCTCTTAATTAGACAAACCTGAAGATTTGAAGCTTGTTTTTCAAGCTTGGCAGCTTTAAGTTTTGTGGACTTCACGTCACCCGGCATGGGTGGCTGGGGAATTCTGGGAGTTGAAGTCCACCCAACTTTTAAGTTATCCTTTCGTACAGGTTAGTTTTTGTCCTGGCACTGTGCCAGGTTGGTAAAGGTTTGTATTATAAGCCGCGGCCGAGAGTTGTTTGGATTTTGGTGGCATATAAGTTTAATAAATAATGAAGTATCTCAGAGGGAGGGAAAGGGAGCTGTTCCTTAGACTTAGTCTTGTGCCAATCACTGCCGTTTCCTTTTGTATTTATAAGAATGGGCCCTATTTGTTTTATACAAAGTAACTGATGTAATTAGTCAAGAGTGGCATCGTCCTCAATGTTTGAGCTGTAAGCATTATCTTTTTGTTTTAGGAGCTGTTTGTCCAGTATTTAGCTACTTATTCTTACAGGCATGGCCAGAGCAATGAGCACAAAGCCCTAACATATACTGACCTGTCCCAAGCAGTAGAGAAGTCTGACACTTTCCAGTTTCTTGCAGGTAGGTGTTTACTTTGCTAGTAAAACAACTGGGTGAAATAATAAAATGGGAGAAAAGGAATGTGAAATATTCCATTTCAGTCTTTAAAAGCTGTTAAGACTTTTGGTTCCATGTTTGTTTTGTAATGGGAACTGAGCAGGAAAGTGATCAAGAATCCCAACCCTTGCTCAATTTTTTTTAAACCTATTTAGTCGGAAAAATATTTTGTTAAAACTATTGAGAATTGGAAAAAAATATTTGTTGCAAATCTCTGGTAGATCCTGCACATAAATAAATAGTGTATTAGAATCCATTGGCAATTTTATCTCACTTTCTTGTGTAATAATTGGCTCTAATAAAACAATGACAAATATATCTTATAAACCTAAAACCTGTTATGGATAGTGAATGTGTTAAAAATTAGGATGCTTAGATTGTGTCCCCATCACAGAGTTCTCAAAAACCGTTTTGTAATTTGTTTTTATTACTGATGAAATTTATATGCCACCCACGTCACTCTGCAAACTCCAGAATTATTATTTCCATAGTTAAATGGAAATATTTGTAGTAGACAGTGCAGAGTTTAAATTATTCTGTATTGATTGGGAAAAAATAGTAAATATTTTTTTTTCCAGATATTGTGCCAAAGAAAATCTTGGCGAGCAAATACTTAAAAATGCTTGAAAAAGAAAAAGAAGGAAAAGAGACAAAGAAGGAAGAGGAGGAGGAGGAAGAGGAAGAAAGTGAGACTGAAGGAGCATCTTGACAGTAAAGCAGGTTGATTTACATTATGGCCTCATTATACAAACAATTTTGAATGACTTGCGGTCAAGTAAGTCGTTATATCCACAAACCAGTGAATTCTAAGAATTATAATTGTCAACTTGCACATAATTACAGAGTGTGACAAAGACTTCCATGTGGGAGTGAACACACATGCAGATCTTGTTTTTCATCTTGAGTTTACAAACATGATTATATGGATCAGTGATTGTAACATAACAAATGTTCAAGTTGACTACTGTATTTTCAATACAAAATCACTTTGCTCACGTTGGGCAAATCTGTAAGTTGGCAATTCCCTTTACATGTTGATATTTTTTTCTTTCAATGTAAGTTGGTGAAAAAGGTTCAGATTCCTTAAAAGTGAGCTCTTTATATGCATAGTTGTATATAAGCTTCTGTTGGAGTTCAGATTGTCCAAATAATTTATTTTCAATTTCATCAGTTTCTATATATAATCATTTTACACTGCTGTAAATAAAATAAATCTTGCAGTTTTGCATGAATGCATATATTGGGAAGTTTGAAAAAATTCAATGTGGATCTTTGTGTGGTTTGAGATGACATTTATACAGCAGATTGAGCAAAAGAACACTAAGATTTTTTTCATATCAAAAACATTTTTAACATTTCTTTCATGAAAACTGATCAAGTTCACCAGCAAGGTTGTTGGTCGTTGTGTATATGTGTGCAGATAAAGACTGAGAATCCCAGCCAAATTAGTACCATTTCTTAGGGCAGTGCACACTGAGCAGTACAAAGATAAAATTAAGTCCTTCCTTTAGGATAGAAACAAAAAGTCCTTACAGTATAAGTAAGATTATAATGGCAATTGGAACTGTACTGCCCATTGCTGAGCAATGTGATTGTAAAATGCTGTGTCGTGCCACTTTATTGCTTAGCGATGGCAGTCCCAGTTGCTATCATAACCCAGGACTACAAATTGTTAAAGCAGGAAGAGGCGGAGTGCCTTGCTGGTGGGTGAAAAAGCAGGAGGGACTTGTGACCTCTTTCTGGCTTTCACACTGACTTTGCGTGTGGGAAGTTGGCAGGGAATATTAGAAAATAACAATTGTGACTGCAGCTCATTCCAACATTATAATCATGAGACAGGCACTGAGTGACACAAATTTGTGATTGTGGGGACACTGCAATGGCTAGAACTGAGAACCAGCCATTCCACCCCCTCATTCAGCACCATTGTTTAAATGGTTGCTGTACAAGTATCATAATCCGAGGACTACCTGTACTGTAAAAACCAAAAACATGGTTGGCTAGTTTGTGGCGGTATCTAGTGGTATGGACGAGCATCAGTAGGAAGAGGCTAGTTCCATGCTGGTGGGGGAGGAGATGGATTGAGAATATTACAGATAAAAGATGTGCTACCAGTTGAAATGATGGAGGACAGTTCTCTTTGTGACTACTTGAGTAGCAACAAAGTTTAAAAAACAAAAATCCAGTCCAGATGCCTGTTTTTTAAACTTTGTTGCGATGCAATTACCCTGGACGAGTGAGAGTCTTCACAGACATGACTACTTGAGTAGCTTACAACAGTTCTTAGAGGGAAAACCTTTTCAACAGCACATGAATCTTGTGGTAACTTAAATCAAGTGGGATGTGTTTGCCACCTAAGTTTACATGACTCACAACTCACTTCCAGCAGTTTAATGAAGTACACTTCTGAGCCAAGCTAGGCAGCCGTCTTAAAAGGGATGCACACAGGCTGAGATCCCACTTATTAAATTATAAAACTGAACCAGGTTACTATTGCTTAACTTTAAGTTGAGGGTATGGGGAAAGACTGTCATTATACCTGAACCCTTTGGATTATTATTGTTCTAGGCACAGAAAATCATACTTTTGAATGTGTAAATATGAGTAATTTATTGACATACTATGAGACAGAAACAAAATTGACACCATACAAAATAACTTTATAAAATATCATTCACATGTTTCATCAGGATTTACAGCATGTTACATGTTTTATGATATGGAGGTAAAAAAAACTACTAGGCTAAATCTTTAGTAGCACTTTATAGGATATATACACACATACACGAGAAGAAACCAAAGTATAAGGTTAGTTTGTCATTTTATTGCAGAAGTAGTGCAAAGTATTTTTACTAGCAAGCTGTAAAACAAATATGGAAAGAGGAATCGCCCAAGCTTAAAAACAGGACAATAAATGTGGCATTTCACAGTCTTTTGAAGCTTCCTTCTGAGTTTTTCTCTCTGCCATTCCCAAATTCTTCCCTCTTCATATTACAACCCATCTGGGGAATGAAAAAGTCTACATTAAGCAAATTGGATCCATGGTATCTAAGCAACAAAACATGTGTTGCTCAAATTAACTTGGGTATGAATTCCATATATGGAGCAAGTATGCTTTTGGCATAAAGTGTGGCTCAGCTTCACAGCTAGGTTTGTCCTAGCTGTTTTATTAATTCTTGGTCAAGAAATCATTCTTAGAGATCAAAGTATTATCCTCTGCTTTTTTTCCAATTGGAAAACAACACCCTAGCCCTCTTGAGTTCCATCATGGCAAACCACTGCAATACAAATATGTATCATAGGAGACCATATATTGCCTGTTTTACCATCTTGGGATCCTTTTTCTCAGATTTTACTGTGTAAAAACAGTTACTACAACAGTCTACAATGCAAGGCAGACTTGATAACAGCATTGGACTAACACCAATAAAGGATCAGAGCATCTAACCAAGTGAAAAGAGACCAATTCTAAATTCTTCAGCCGAGTCAACAATACCAATTTAAAAGCTAGGTAGCCAGTAAGAATACATCTAACAAAAGGACACCCACCCACCCCTGCCCAAAAGCTCTATGAAATAAAAGGAACAAAATGCAGCATATTCAGGCTTGTGTTTCAATCTTGAGGTACCTGTAAGTCTTCTTACCTTCTGCCCAAAGTATTATGGTATATTAAAAACATTTTAAAATTCTTTACCGTAAGCCAATTTACAGGACATTACTGAAAAAGTGCAATGATATTGGTCATGTATCTGCAGCATATGAAAAGGATGGTTACTCTTTCATAAAATATAGCTTTTCTAACAGACCCATTGGGGCAGTTCTATAGCACGTTATTTTTCTTGTCGTTTGAGTCTTTCTGCAGCAATCCAAATAAACTCCTTAGGATGTAGCAGTTTAGGGTTTTTTTCCACCAATATTAAAATTAATTACCTTTTAAAGGAAAGGATTTCCATGTTGTATTAGTTTCTGTTTATAAAATCAAATTTCCATTTAAAAAAATAGTCTATTAAAACTCAATCTCCCACAAAAATAATAGAAATCATATAAAAGGGTATTCAATCATGCAGACTGTTACTTGGATGTTTTATTCCCATTCCTGACATAGGTTCATACTCCAGTTATTATATACAGGCTTGTGTAGAGTATATATAAGAGTAATTATACACATAGACATATTTTCACACATAAAGCATACCAAAATTAGCCAATCTCAATAAGGTAAGGCTGCTCATCCATCCCTTGGTGAAGGATAAAGTGAGAAAAGAATTTTCTTTAGCTTTCTATAGCATCCAAACCAGGGCTGGGGTCACGGGACTCTAAATAAGCAGGCATATGGAAGGGACTTTTAACCATAGTTTTCCAGATTAGATGAAAGAGGCAGTCTCGCTTGATGAGCCTCCTGTGGATTTCACTGCTCACAGAAAGGGAAAAAGCAGCACAGGAGACTCAAGATCTTGGCCTAAGAAATAGTTATTCTGATCATCCAAATGCAGCAATATGTTTTCAAGACAGGACCCAGTTTGTTCCCTGGGGGAGTCCATTCAGACCTTGGCTGAAGCACTTGGTGAAATGTCCAGGTCCCTTCTCCTGGGCAACTCTGGATCCCACCATACAAGCAGATGCACAGAATAATCCGGGAATAAGGTGTCAATATTTTTTTTTAATTTCAAGAAACACATTACCAGCATTCTACTACATTATACATTTTTATAGTTTAATATGCAAAAAATACACTTTTTTTAAAGAAATCTGAGAGTTTGCAATTTTACTTCTGATAAAGAATTTGCTACTCAGCTAGGAGTATAACTTGACTTTGCTATGCATTGGGACTCACAACATAAAAGGCACAAAGACAAAAATAATCCATAAGTTGTTTTCTAAGAAAGGAAACTCCAAATTGTCCTTGTCTTCAAATGACAAGTCATCACATACTGCTTGGTCACTTTGGACAATCTCAATGATAATTTGAATAAATTAGCACCCAACTACTTAATCTGAGGTAGATCTAAACTGGAAAGGGAGCTGGGTCCTGACCATTTGATTTGCTGTTCCAATTAATAGTGAAGGTGAAGGAATTCAATGTCAGCTGTCAGATGTGAAAAACACTATTACACAGACACTATTACACAGGTTTCAACAAATTTTTGTATTAAAAAATAAGCAGACCTCTTTTTCACATCACATTTTAGTTGGGGAAATGAATCGTTCTGTATTAATCCCCTAGCTAGCCCTTTAAAAACGATTTGGTCAAATTACTAATATTTTCTCTATGTATTACAACCATATATTTGGGATGTAACGCATGGAGAAAATATTAAGTAATAATATTTGGAACAACTGTGCAGCCATACCCTGGAGTCAAATCCAGGATATAATCATAAAAATTTAGGAACGAGGAGCCTACGCTGCAGCCTTAAAACAGTTTGGTTTTAAGGACAGAAATGTTTAATTAAAAAAAAATCTTGTGCCTTTGCAGGAAAATAGTATTTTTTTTAAATACATGTTTTTGCATATTCTGATTTCAAACTAATTTTATATATTTGTTAAGGCATAAGATAAAAGACACATCACCCCACAAAGCATCTAGCAAGCTCATAATTAACATTGCTTAAAGTATATACATCATTAATATAAATTCTCCAACACGGAGCTTTTAAAAAATGTACAGAATGAAGGATACAATCTACAACATTGACAAAGGGAAAAAAATGCTGTTTTCTCAAGTGCTAATTTTACAGTTTTGTAGAGCCTATGAACTCTGAAAAGGTATAAACTTGTTAAGGCTGCAATCCAATGTCTACATTCCTGGAGGTAAGCCCCCTAAAGGAGACTTACTGTTGAGCAGACAGTCTAGGATTGTGCTCTAAATATGCTTAAGTACCATTTGAAATAAGGCCAGCCACCACCTTTCTCTTTGGGGGTTATTCAGTTCCTGTGAATGTGTGTATGTGTTAAGTTCTCAGAGGTATTTCAGTCTCTCAACAAACTGGATTCAAATAAACTGAAACCTGTATCTCAATGAAATCAAGAGGACAAGCCATCTATGACTTATACCGTTGTTTGAGTGGGGGGCTTAGTCTCAATCCCACTCAGTTTAAAAAACCCAAAACACTTTATTATAAACAACATAAAATACTCACAGGAAATGTCCATGAAAAGTTATCAAAGCTTAAAAATTTAGACTTCATCCTAGATTATTTCCTTCCTCAGGTTGTTGTACCAAATCCTTCTATTGTGTTTTACAGTTATGGATTTAGTAGATATTACATAAAATAAGAACTTTTGTCTATAAGATCTCAGAAGTCATGATTTAAAAATGGAATTTCAAGTCGTATTTCACAACCAACCAAACCACGTTCATCACACAGAAGACACACTCAGCAGGAAAGGTGCACCACTTTATCTCCAATCCGCATGCTCTGATACATATCTAACACTTACTTGTGCCTTGAATGCACAAATATCTAAACTTCCTTAATGGGTGAATTAGCTCTGGGTGGGGAACAGAAGACACTGTGGCTTTTACAAGACACAAAAAGAAAAGGGGGGATGGAAATAGTGGAATTAACACATCTGAAAAAATACAGAATTTATCATCAGCCGTTTCTACCAGTAGGAAATGGTAGTTCAGGAAGAAACAAGCAACTTTTGCTGTCTGTTTTCTTTCATCCTTTCAACTTAAAAGCGTGCACATCACTGCCAGCTTATTATGATCAGAGGTAGGTCTTGTTTGTTTTTTACAAAGGGGGGCGATAAAGCCACCTCTTTTTCTTCAAGGAACTTTAATGTTCTAGATAGAGTTTTCAGAGTATTTGCTCTGCTTTGAGAAAATCTGCCTAGACTCAAAGCCTTCCCATTAGAGGACAAAAGTTGAAACTAGGAAAGCATATCTCCCATCAAGCTCTCTCTTACTCAATTTATTCTGTACAAAGATTTTTTGACCAAATATGGTCTCAGTTAATTGAAAAGGCATCGCCGTTTTTCCCCAAGAATCCTCTGGATCCTACGTTGCCATCAGAAGGACTTTTTGCAAATAAAAATGTTAGGTGGCTTCAGAACAATCCTTCAGAGAGGTGTCCAGAGGGATCCCTAAAGACAGGCTGAAGTGACAGAGAACATCTTGGGAGGCAGGAGGGAGTGGTGGTTGCTTTCCCAGTTCCCCTTTTCATAACTGGGTGCCAAACTCATCCTGGCAACTGTTAACAAATGCGATTCTTCAAAGGCTGGGGACTCACACGCCCTCTTCTAGCTGCATCACCCTCCTCTTCATCCTTCTTAATGTCACACTTCAGAAGAACCCACAGTGGAGAGATGCTATTTTCCATCTAAGAAATTGCCCTCAAGCGCTTCCTTGCATGAGTTTCAATCGTGTTTTGAATAGCAGCAGAAAAGAAAGCGCCCTAATTTTAAATACATTATTTATAATAGGATTGCTCTCCCTGCCAGGTGGGTGGTTGCTCCTGTTAAATTTCACCCCATGGCTCCAGTTTTGAATATTGTAAGGATCATCATCATCATCAAACATCACCAAAATCAGCTCAGTGATGGGAAAGAAGGAACAAACATCAGCTAGGAACTTTTAAGAAACAAGGTTCCCTCTTTCCCAACACTAAAAACTGCAATGCCAACTTGCTTAAAACCATGGTTAACAAAATCAGAGGCTAGTTCTGGGGAGTATATTGTAAAAGCACCCTACTGGATTTCATTCTCTGGAATGGAATAGGACAGACAGAACAGGATAGTCCACCATGCATACAAAACGTCCCCAATATTAAGTTAGGCAGTAAATTCTGAATGGAAATTTCCCCTGTTGATTCTTTATAGCACGTAGTCAGCAGGAGTCATTATGCCAGTTACAGAATAAGGATAAAGAGTATGGTTTCCAAAAAAAAAAAATCTTAATAGAGCAGAGATGTAGCTCAGGGACATGTTCAAACCTGTAAAAATATCTAGTTCATTCCATAGCATTTCTCGATATGGTACGGAAAAGGATCAAAAATTGCAAAAAAACTTTCTCAAAAAAGATGAAGATTTCTCGGTCATCCAGGTGCAGTTGTCTGGAGGTTGAGTCATGGCGACTGGACTTCTTTTCTTGTCTCGGAAATGTTTCGCTGCTCATCCAAGCAGCTTCTTCAGTCTAAGAAAAAGTTGTCCAGGGCACCCCATGTATGTCTTCCAAGATGGCTTCATTCCTCACCTAACCTGAACTTAGGTGGACAACGGGAGATGTGAATAGGCAGAGAGTGGTTCGGATGTCAATGCCTGCCCCTTCCTTTCTTGCTGTCTTTTCAATTCCTGCATCAACTTCATTCAGTATGTAGATGACTGAATGAATATGCAGATGAAGATAAAGATGAAGACTGAATGAATATGAAGATGAAAATCTATATATTGCCATGCATTTTGAGGAAGAAATCCTAAAGTTGATGCAGGAATTGAAAAGTTCAGGTTAGGTGAGGAACGAAGCCACCTTGGAAGACATACATGGGGTGCCCTGGACAACTTTTTCTTGGACTGAAGAAGCTGCTTGGATGAGCAGCGAAACATTTCCGAGACAAGAAAATGACTTAACCTCCAGATTTCTCAAAAAAGATAACTGGACTTCTTATTTTAAATAAAAGCCTAGCTGCCTTTTTTGAGAAAGCTTTTCTGTAATTTTTCTTTTTGCAATTTTTGTTATAATCATGACCTGGATGAATGAGAATATACATATTCGGGTAGGGAAAAGGCCTCGTCTTTTTTCCTGGAAAGGTTCTGCCAAGGACTAAAAAGACAATATAGAGCAAAGATGGGTCAATTGTCTGGCTTAATAGAAGGGAACTTCTTATATTCTAAAATTAAAATTTACATGATGGGTGATAAATTTACATGAGATGCAATGCCCTTTGTGCATCATGACCACCCACCTTTGAAATTCAGATTGGGCTATGGCATCATAGAAGCTACAGTTGAAAGACCAAAAACTTAGCAGAAGGATTGGAGAAGGCCTTAAGTGGCTTTCTCGAGAACAACCACTGTACAGTAAGCATTTCCTTTTCCTCTATCCATCTACCAAGAGATGGTGGACATGATAATCTGTAAACCATTAAAAGGCTATTTCAGGTTAATACATTTCACCAGCATTTTAGACTACTGTTAACAACATCCTAGTATCAGAACTCAAGTTCATTTGCATTAACTAGTAAGCAATTTATGGCTAACAATTCTAACAGCAGCCATTTTGATGGCAACATCTGTATTTCCCACCCCATTTTTCAACCATCAGTTTTCTACAGTTTGAGGTAAAAGCACCTTTCATTTTAAAATCTGAGGTGTGACAAAATCCATTAATATTTCTTCCACATTTGAGGGCATATACAAGTACTTGGGTAAGCAAAAACAGTGTTGTCAAGGTTAACATTTTAAGAATAATTATCAAATAATATCTTAGACATTTAACATTTAATTTCACCCTAATAAAATCAAATGTCTAAAGCACCTTCTTTATTCAGTCATTAATTTTGCATGCCTGAAAGATCAATTTCTTGATCTCATATAAACATAAAATAAACCAAATTGCACTGTAATCCAACATTACAATGGTTTTCATTAGAAGGAAAACACTAATGACTACGTTCTTTCATGTATTCTAACATAACTTCCTGGGTCTTGGGCATAGCACTCCAAAGAACAAAACTTATTTTTTACTCTACGTATCAGTTGCCAGGACTCAGTATTGTCCAGTAAGAAAAAAAATGATCTCAGACTCACTTTTTGAAAGATTACCTCAGATTTTGCAAGGGATATGGCACCTCAGAGGTGAACTGGTCATGCAGTTCAGGACCTTTGGTGAAATTTGGCTATTTTCAAGTAACGTAAAATTGCATTTTAGAAAGAAGACCATGCTAATAAAGGAGGAGGTAGTCTTGAATCTGCTTATTAATGAGGAATGGTCTACTGCAACCTATCAAATGATCTTTCCTATGAACTTTCAGGAAGAATATAGACATTTAAATGGGTCAGTAAGCGTTAGCACACAAGCAGATCAGAAAACTCTCAGAGTAACTGGCGCCTAAGAATCTGATGGGACAATGTCATCACTGGTGTCAGGACAAAATAGATTAAAATAGTTTACTTGGGATGAGTTGTGAAATGTGGTTTATTCCCTGAGCATCAGTGGATGCAGGAGCACCAAATTCCCTTCCAAGTCACAGCTATCAATATGGTTGCCCACCTTATCAACATGAAGATGTCAAGGGGCATCTAAGCAGGAATAAAGCCACAATGGAGCAAGAATCTCTGTTTTGTTTTCCAGCTACCAGTTTAACTGACACACTGCCAGGGTAAGCCTACGGTTCTGCCAAAACATCTTAGATGAATCAGGTCCCTACTATCTGCATTCTGCATAACTGAGAAACATGGAGGACAATCAAGAAGGCAGTTTAACTTTGCACTGGAGTACTCTGTGTATCCCATTATGTTTGGGGAGCCAAGACGGGAAAGAAGTATGTTTGACAAACAAAGTGCATTTTGAAGGAAAAATGGGACAGATGCAAGCAGACAAAAATTCACCAAACGTATAATGCAAAATAAAGCCAGTTACGCTCCAATGGAAAAACCGCAAAGGCAATCATCTACATTCAGATCTTTTCTTAATACTGCAAAACATGCCATTTGCGATACAGACATTTCTCTTCTGGTGAGCTCTAACACGATACAGTATATGCCAAGAGCTACAGCAGACGCAAACAGAAAGTTGGCTACAGTAAAACAGAACAAAAAAATCAGTGCAATTATGGCCCACCTCAGCGACAACGGCTAAAATGCCTTCCAAAGCGAGTTCTCAGTGAACACAAATGTAAAGGAAGATATACAGAAGCATCACCCTCGGCCACGAAGAACCTTCTCACACTTGCAAAGCTGTCATTTAAACAAGGGAGGGGTGGCATTCGGAAAACACACTCAAAAAAATGTAACTCAACCTACAACTTCTCTTGAATTACAGACAACTTATTTACATTATTTTCTTTATGTGTGAAGACTGTATGGCTTATAATACTGCTGGATTTACGGTCTAAATATTAACATAAGTGGCAGTATTTTTAAAATCACACACTCAACATCCAATCTTGCTTATTATTGGGAAATTTTCTGCAAATCCATTAATGTATGTACAGCAGATTGGAAGATTTAATATGTTTCTTTTAAAAAAAGGTGTTTGTGTGCGAATACTACATATAAGCCATAAGTCAGCAGTGGAGCACACCTTTTGCACGCAGAAAATCCCAGATTCCATCTCAAGTGTCTTAGTTTAAAAACAAAACCTATCACAAGCTGGATAAGAACTGAAAAGCTCTTCCAAATTAATTAAAAATCTGAGCTGTGTTAAGGCAACTTCCTATGTTGCAGCTATTCCTTGAAGCCCCGGTTTCATCTTCATGGGGTGGAAATTTTCTTTCCCTATGTGGTGACTAAGAGTCAATGGTACATACTCAATCAATCCTTGTTCCAGGCTAGAAGAGAACATTGAAAGTTTAAATATTGAATATTTCAAAGTCTCTTTAGCTTTCTAGGGTATGCCTCAGTGATGAGAAACATGACCCTATTTCCTGGCCTGTTTTTAGGAAACACACACCAATCAGGATGAGTTACTTTCAACATTTTGACCATCTAACCATACCTGGATCTCTACCTTGCTGCTACATTTTGTTAACTGGATTTGAGGCACAAGGGCAGGCACACCTGTTACGGAAAAAGGATCGTCTCTCAATTTATGCATTTGAAAAAAACAATGGAAAAAATGGGAGAGAGCAATACACATACGCTTCAAAATCCATCTGCCTCCTACGTCAACTTCTCATCTAGTGTCTGTGAAGCACCACAGACAGCCGGTGGCAAATGTTGACATTCACCATGTTTAGCTATAAGGCTTGGAAGGTACGGTATGGCATATCCCCATGTCAGCACCAGAACAGAAATAAAAGCCAGTATATCAGATGTATATCTGCACTTAAGTCTAAAGAACCTGGCCAGCAAGTCAAAGGAAGAGGAAGTAAATTCCACTTCTATTCTCTCCTCATCACTACCTCTCGATAACCCCAGCTCTGAACAAGGGGGAGCAGCCTCCCACCCCGCAATGTCGCAGAGAGCTTCAATCCTTTCTGCCTCATGAGCAGGCATTTAAAAAGGCACAAGGGACCAAAAAGGGTACATTTTGCTTTTAAAAATAAAATGGCTCACTTACTCTTTGCTTTTCATTCCAAAAGGACAGTATTTCCATTCATTGTCGCCCTCCTTCTTCTTGCATGTCAAGTCTATTAAAATAATCTTTGGGCAAGTGGGAAAATCACAAGTTACAGCTGGCAAATTTCAAATCTAGGTGAACTTTCCTTTTCCATGATGAAGTCACAGTTCACTGTTTGGCTGCACATGGCTATTTAATTTGTCCAAAAAAATCTCACAGCAGAGACTCATCCCTAAAGCTGAACATTAGAAAGAGAGAAGTAACTACCAAATATATATTCTGCATCAACTGCTTGGCTACAACTAAACATGGCCATAATTGGTAAAAATTGCATCAAACATATTTTTCAAAACATTATTTTTATAAAAGAAGAGTTTTTAAAAGAAAGCCAAATAAGCATCACAACTGGTTTTATTAAAAATTATTCCAGTGATAAAAAGATCAGATTTAAAAGCACTTCCATTCCTTGGATTTCTCCTTCCCACCCTGACCCCCCCATTTTTCAAAAGCTATTCACCTTGGTTCTCATAGTCAAGATGTGGGATCTCTCCAAAATGAAATCATTCACCTGAGATACTGATGTGCTTACAAGAATCACTACAATAAAGAGTTACCAAGAAAGTTGAATCCTTGTGTTTCAATTTGGAGTTTTGGTTTCTGCATATATTAAAAAAAATAGTTCCTGTGCATATTCAGAGCGCCCTATGCTTTCAAAGTGCATTGTTATTTCTTCAAAAAAAATTTAACAACTCCTTCTGTTCCCCACTGGCCATATATTTAAGATGGAACAATTAAAAGCCTTTTAAGATTATGGTACGGAAAGTTTCTCTTCCATATTACAACAATATCATGCTTTAAAAAATCATTGCATTCCTCCCCCCCGAAAGATATGTACACAAAATTGCTGCACATCGAACAATAATTATGGAAATAACTATCTGCACATTGAGGAATCTGTTTCAGGATTGAACAGAACCACAAAGACAACAAAATTAAAGCCAAGTAGCACCTAAATTCATCAGTTTGTGGATTAAGCTTGTTGCTAGCTGGCAGGCACTACAAAATTGCTGTTAGATTAGGTTCCTGTGGTTAGGAAGACAAAAAAAATTCCATTTTAGGCCAGCTCTCTTCAACCCAGCTCTTTGATGCATCTTAAAAGATTACGGGGAATTAAAAAAAATACTATTAAATTAAGTGCTGCCTGGAAAAGAAAGCTATTTAAGACAGAACTTTAATGACAGGAGTGAAACCCTATTTTGTATGTCCAGCTTTTTGCCTATAGGATGGACTCTCTTCCCTCGGAAACTCCTAACTCAATAATCTGCTGTGGCTATTTGAACTAGAAAAGGGAGAGGGGAATTATTCAGTGAGCATTTTGATTCAAACTTACCTAATTTTTATCCCCCCATAATTACCCAAGAACTATATTCATAATAATCCTTTAATATAAGCACTTTCCAAGGTTTTATAGGCAGTTTTCCAAATAAAAGAGGGATTTATTTTAGTTGTATTTATTTATATCTCGCCTTTATGTTAAATTAATGAGGTAACATAAAACGTATCTCAAGAAAAAACTGGAATTCTGCATATAAGGAAAAGAGCATAGAAAAAAGAAGAAACGTGCATGAAAATGCTTATGAATTTTACTGACATTTTATTTCCATTTGGAACCAGGGTGAAATGCATTTAAAAATTTCTCTCCCTTTCTGATTTTTTCCAACGCGAACATGATCATGTTCCATTTCTACTTTGAACTCCATGGAGCAGACAGACGTTTGGGTATCTGAGAAGCTGCAGAGAGAAATGCCCCTCTTTCCTAGAAAATTTAGGACATTTATCAATAGAAAAGCCACCCTTGATCTCACCCCAGAAACTTGCCTATAAAACCAGCTGGCTCATTGG